>JASFDG010000647.1:0-11234 GCA_036937095.1 Phaeolepiota aurea
ATTCATTGAATCATACTATATGGTACAGTGTATATACCTAATATAGATACTATATTATTCACCGGTTCAGCAAATTCACTGAACCCATATCACGTGGTACACTGGGAATGTTCGCTGAATCATGTTACATGATACACTGTAACATGCCTACCTGTATATTTCTACACTATTATTCTGTGTTTTCTGGCTATTATGTATACAGGAGTGATGAATTACTTCCAACACAAAGATTCATTGGGTTCTCTTGTATATGAAGGCTGGACAGGCTGCAATTTTAGCAGAAAAGGTCATATGGGGGCATAGTACATAAGCTGAAGTCCCATACCCTTAGCCGAGGTCTTGTGATCATTTAGTCACGTGGCCTCCCGCCGTGCTTAACACCTTTCTCTACCTCGACCTTAGCCTTTATTAGCAGTTCTCATGCAATTTTCACTGTGGGTCACTGATTTCAGAATGCCCTTACATCTCCTGTTCCCCCAAATGAGTGATTAGTTGGTAGTCAAACCTCAGGTGTTGTTGACCAGTATTTGATGTTGGTGTGATGTCATGGATGTATAAATGGGGGCAATATGGTTTAGAATTTGTTGCATAAAAGTTGCCCGCAATGAGTCTTTTGCAAGATGTTCTGCGGTATCAAGTAGCAGATCCAAACTCGATAGACAAGCAACTGCGCAATATGTGGCTATCAAGACGACAGCAGCCTGACAACGACAAGGACGATTCAGACGATGATATCGTTCATGTCGTATGTGTTATACACCATAGCATCTGCTGGCACTCATTAATGGCACCAGGAATCTATGCCAGGCACTCCAGATCGTACCAGACCCTCATCGCCTACCCGTGGTGCAGCTGCACGACCGTTACGAGGCCCTCTCCATCTCTCCTCTCGTAGCGGCGATCCCCTCAAGGCCCTTCCAACTGAAATATCACAACGCATCTTTGCAAAATTGCCCCCCAGAGACCTCGCAAAATGTGCTCTGGTATCGAAAAAATGGAATCGCAGTCAAACAATCAACTATGGTAACTTGTACCTTCCTCTATTCAACAGTAGAGATATGTCTCATCGATGGCTACACAGTCTGGTTCCAACATTACAGGAAGGAAAACTTTCACGATGATAGCCTCCCCCCAGGCAAGTGGACCAAGCGAGAATCTAAACAAAACTGGGTGCGTCCTCTTGTCCCTGTTTCTTACATTGTCCCTTATCTTGATTAGCGCATTGTCCACCTAAAGTCATCCCGCGAACGTTCTCCCCCAACATCAGCCCCCTTTTCTCGCAGCTCGGGACGCACATCACCACAACACTCCGGCTATCAGACCCCTCGCGAGCTCAAAGAGGAGATCTGGCGACAGGAAGCCCATGCTGCAGCCAAGCCTGGCAAGGTTGAGATGCGTGAAATGTACAAGGAGCTCGGCGGCCGCAAAGCTCGAGGCAAAACCAAGCTCGGGAGCTCGGGCATTCGAGACAAAGGCGGCTGGGAGGAGTCCGGTGACTGGTAGTGCACACACCACATGAACCATTGCGACTTTATCACAACATCTATGGACCCTAGGAATGAATTTACTACAAGATGTAATATATAGAGTTCGTTAGAATGCGCTAGGTTCACGTTTTTGTTGTGATCACTGATGCAAGTTGACTTGACTTTCAATCATTACCATGGTCAACCGAATGGTTATTTCATACGACGACATTACCCTGCCCTATAACCAAAAGGCACACACTCAATCTCAGGATTCACGCCCATCCAAAAAACGCAAAAGAAATTCAAAGCGTAGCAAACCACAATATCCACTACAACAGCAGGAACACTGGGACGATCCCAAAACAGCATACACGGAAGAGGAGAATGATGCCGCCGTTGAGAACGGAGCACAAACGAGTGCAAGCCTCGCAACGGACGACGAGAACTTTACCACCAACCGCGAACTGACACACTCTGAGATCTGGGATGACTCGGCACTCATTAATGCCTGGGATGCTGCCATGGAAGAATACGAGACGTACAACGGACCCCACAAAGGCTGGAAAAAAGAACCAGTCCACAAATCGCCATTGTATGTGCAGGAAGCCTACTATGGAAGAGCAACGGCTAATCTTACCACCAGATGGTACAACACCCCACCAAGCAAAAAGGCAGAAGAAACACACCTCACGTCAGACGTGGCTTCCCCTGCCGAGGAAGACTCTCAGCCACTCAACTTTGCTACTTATATCCCAACTCACGATCCAGCACTCGACCTTCGCCAGTCTCCCCAAATGGAGGAAGATTATGCTCCACTGCAAGGCCAGGCACCCATGGTAAGCCAGGACGAAGCATTTTCACGCGCTCTAAACGCCATGTACTGGGGTGGATACTGGACGGCAATGTACCACGTACGTGACGCCGTGTTTAATCCTTATGATAATCGCTTATGCAAAGCCGCGTAGTGCCACAGACAGCAAGCAGTCAATAGGTCGCCCACAGGACTTGCTGACGACGGCAATGGCATTGACGTGAAGCAAGAGGAGGATGAGGAAGAGGAAGAAGTTGGAAACGAAGTAGAAGTAGAAGACGGTTTTGTATCGACACAAAGGTAACAGAACTGAACGGGGACTAGCATGCACACCCTTGCATGGCACCATTTACCTACCCATAATTTCCGACTGTGTGTGTGTCTGTTCATGCTTGCTACCACTTGGGCCAGTATCTGACATTGTTTCCCAAGCTTTGGTAAGACCCACTGAAACGATGTAAATTCTTTAGCAGTCTGTCCGAATGTTGTCATATTTGCATAGACTACCATAACTAAGCCACAAAGTCCATCAAAGGGCAATCTCCACGTCTAGCCTCGCAAGGTATGAATATACATCGGGTGACATCCGATACTTCAAAATCCCAGCAAAAATCATGAGCGACCGTGATTTTTTCCTGATAGTTGCAAGTGCCTGACATTCGTCCTGTGTTAGATAAATATAGAACAAGGGGTCAATTGAGGTATACCATCTGTCGTGTGGCATCTGCAGCCATAGTCGCCTTTATCTTCTGGTGTGCACCCGCAAGCGCATCCATTGTAAGCGGCAAGTAAGTTTGAAGGTTCCTTTGTAATGCCTCGTGCAAGTCCTTAAACTCTTCAGCACGGCGGGTAATTTTAGCGACATCTCCTGTCAGGGGAATCAGATCAGTAGACTCCATAATCTACGTGGCAAGGAATCAGTTAATTTCACCCGGACTGAATAACACCCACATCAAGCGCAACATCAGGTTTGCCCGCGCTCTTGGCATCGACGGCCTCGCGGATTCTCAGTAATTTGATGACCGCGTCCCTGTCCTTCCCAACAGCCCGATTCGTACGTTCATAATGACGCAGAATCTCAGCAGCCGTTCTCTCAATCCCCCGTGCTTTCTCATCTGCACTTGGCTGACCAATCGTATTCCCAAGTGCCTGCGCCACACACGCCACCACAGTGCCATAATCGCCTGCAAGATTGTATAGCTTGATCGCCTCTGAAGTCCGGTCGTTCTCTTCCGAATGGCGTGCCGCCTTAATAAGAATCTGCTCGTTGAACTGTTTGCTGTCTTGCAGCTGTAATAACAGAGCGCCTTGCTCGATCACACCACTCTATAACGTGAATTCAGTATTATCGCTCAGATCTCAAATAAAGCACCAAGAAACATACGAATCTGGACCCATCAGGCCTGAACCCACCCACGAGCTCTTCCCACCCAGGACCGCTGTTCGCCAACACAAGAATCCGCCTGACCAGCTCCCATGCGCTCTCAACTTGCTCCACGCCCACTTCACCTTGATCCGAGGTCAGACACACACAATACACGTATTGTAGCGCCTCCTTCGCGTCCATCTTGACGAACTGCCGCACATACCTCCAAATAATGGTCGATAAACCGAGTGCCGGGAGAGAAGCGGGTGATAATGACACTAAGAAAAATTTTGGGCCAAAACGTAGAGCTACCAAACCGTAAAGTCACGTACAGGGCGTCATGTCAGACGTTTCTGCGCGTGAAGGGACCCGCAGTAGCCCATGGTATGCCAAAGCGATCCCAAGGTGCACAGCTTCAACCTCAGTTTCTTGATGATCCCATAGCGCCGCCACAGCCTACACACATCATCAATAAACTGAACTGAACGCAAAGTAAGAGTTGCATACCCGTTCAAACTGACCACACATAAGCAGAACCGCGGCCCACACACCACGTTTCGACCCCGGCTGATTGGGTGGGCCATCAAAGTGACGTTCACCATATCCAAGTAGCGCCTCAGTGAGGGTGCGCAAACCACCATCTTCATCCTCATCAACCTTACAAAGCGACTCAACAGAGGGTGAAAAATCCAAGCAAAGAATATACCATAGCAAGCTGGAACCACAGCCAATCTTCTGTTGTTGTCGTAATCTGTGGCACACTCCGTCTCGAAGGCTCAAGTTTCCCCATCAACTTGTATAGTGCCAACTTGAAAGGGTCAGCAGATGAGTGAAGCATATTGGCGTTGTATACGGCCTGGAGATGGTCTCGGTGTGCTTTAGGTAATCTTCAGATACCGGATTAGATCATAATTGAGCAGGAAAAAGACTGTTGTACTTTCGATCAGGACTCTCAATCCAGGTCCTGAAATGGTTGACAAAACTGGCTTCCCTATTTTCGAGTGCTTGTTGGAAGTGTATGGCCTCGTCAAGAGCTTCTTGGACATGCCCAATTCGGACAAGATAGAATAACCGTGCCCACAACGGTTGACCTGCGATCAACTAGAACGATACGGACTTGAACATCATTTCACGCAGCTCTGATTTGCCGAGGCAAACATACCTCAATCCGATCCTCCCATTCACCATTCCTATAATACCTCACCAACAAGAATGCCCTGACTTTGTTAGAGATGCTGGGATCACCGCCGAGCCTTGCTTCTGTAGGCCGTGACTGAACAGTTCGCTCCAAAACGTCCCAGTATTGCTCCTCAAGCGCCGCTCTTGCACCCCTCGCGATCTGCCTCCGCAGCGCCACGGCGTCGCGCGAATCAGGATCTCCCAGATAGACACGCGCAAACTTCCGTTCAAAAAGTGGCGCATTGAGAATATGAGCACCGGCGTGTTCTACTGGTGGTAACGCAGGAGGCTCTCCGGTAATTTTACTAAGTATATGGAAGAGTTGTGTCATATGATTTGAGTGTTGCTATCATTGAAGAATTCAATACAGCAACAAAGCTGGCATTTTGAGACATACATCGGGAGAAATTGTTGCAGATGCTTCGATAAGCGAGTGGATTATTGGATATGACGACCCCCGCAGCCTTGCCGCATTAAATTCGGAAATTACACGATCGTAGGCCATCATTTTGCTCTGCATCTGGAGGGTTAGGCTGGGGGTAACAGTTGACTAGACTGGGATTCAGGACCACATAGATATTGCTTGAAGCGAGGGACGCATACCACTAGACTATTCTTTCCGTGTGTGCTTTTCTTCAGCTCTGCCATAGACTTGTTATCTCCACCAACCCGACCTCCTAATTCTTCGAATACGCGTTTCTTTTTTGCCTCCCAATCACGTTGACTTCGCTCCTCTAAGACGCGATAGAATTCCTCTTGTGTCTCCTTTCTCCCTTCTTCAATTGTGGAAATTAGATTTTGTTCGTGGGCATGGCGAAGATAGCCAGCGACGTCGGTATCCTGAAGTGGCTGCAAAGGAGAGAATGTAGTAGATGTATTCAAATGAGCAATAGAATTTGACAATGCAGAGGCATCAACATGGGCCTGTGCTAGCAGATAATTACTAATGAAACTGTCAGGAAGATTCTCACAAAACACAGAACATATCTTACGCGCGATCTGCATCATTCGAGGTGCCTGGCTGACGGGATACGAGCCTGCGGGATTGGGCTTCAATCTGGTCGAGAGATAGGTTGACAGATGGTAAATCTGGCCTTGACAAATGAGATGTCAAATTCTTTGAGCTGGTCAACAGGGCAGATAAGCCTGAAGCCATTTTGTGAGTGCTGCTTGAAGAGTGTACAAGCAAAGTCGAACACTCGATTGATGATTGTTTGTCTGCGCCTCCTACCCCAAATAGCGCGCTCACTCAGCAAGAAACCCAACTGAAATCGCTTACAGAATCTATCCAAGTAATTATTAGTAAGAGGACAGCAAAGCAGACCGATTGGAGTAATGACAATTCTGAATATATGGGCGTGGACGAATGACTCTGTTTGATGTACTTTGTTCCACGCGTCCATCATGGACTCAGATGTGTCCATGACCGACTCCCAGCATATCGTACGCCTCCCAACGCCTTCACCACCCACTATTCCTCCAAAGTCTGAATCATATGACATTAACCGCAATGAGCACACCCCCATTGTAATTGACAATGGCTCTACCAGTCTTCGGTGGGGTTTCGCCTCCTCCCCCAGCCCATATGTTGGCCCCAATGCAATCGCAAAATACAAAGAAAGACGCACAAATCGACCATTGCTTCTGTTCGGCGAAGCCATCGATGCTGAAAGTGGTGCACGAGGGCAAACCAAAAATCCCTGGGAGGGAGACGTCTTGTTGAATTTCGATGCTTTGGTGAGGCCTCTTATTTTGTCCCAACCACAAAATCGAGCAGAAATGACAGTTTCTCTCTCGAGATGTAGGAAAACGCCCTTGACTATGCCTTTATCCGCCTAGGTATCGATACTCCCACCGTGGAACATCCAGTAATCATGACGGAGCGATTGTGCACGCCATTACACTCGCGGATATGCAAGTTCACTTTTCAGTAGCGATATATTATGGCCGTTAACGATATCTATACGACAGTGACCTCGGAGCTGATGTTCGAACTCTATTCCGTACCCTCTCTTACTTATTGCGTAGACGGCATCATGTCCTTCTATCGGAACAATAGTAAACCTGCAACACCATTCACAAGCGACGGATTAGTCGTATCATTCAACACAGCGTCAACAGCCATACTCCCTGTCCTAAACGGAAAAGGCATCCTTAGTCATGCGAAACGGTAAACACCTTACTCTCCCCTGTTTTCACCCGCTAAACTTGCATAGGATACCTTGGGGGGGTTCCCAAGCATCTGATTACCTCCTCAAGTTGATCCAACTTAAACACCCAAATTTTCCCACACGCGTAACAACCACACAAACCAATGTAAGACCCTGAGGCAATACCCATCCACATTGCAGACACTCAATCCCGTCCAGTGGATGCTCTACAACTTTTGTGAATTCACAATAGATTATCCAGCTCTCCTCCGTCATCTCAAAGACCCCTTGAATCTCCGTGCTTCTGAACGCGTTATTCAGTTCCCATTCACCCTCACTTTGCTGGAAGAGAAGACAGAAGAAGAACTCGCAAGGATAGCAGAGAAACGCAAAGAGCAGGGTAGAAAGCTGCAAGAAATCGCTGCAAAAACAAGAATGGATAAAGTGCGCAATACATCCCCCCCAGTCTATCTGCGTTTTGATTCAATTGTAAGTACAGCTTCTTCAGAAGGAGCACGATCTGCAGTATTTGCTTAACCTACGAGAAAGCAAATTAGAAATGAGCAAACAGAAGTATATTGTAGGTTGATCCAGGCAGGCCTGGCGCACCTTAAGCTAAAAACCTTCTAGAGTAAAATCCAAAGCGAAGGCCTGGACACCGAGGCAGCTCTCGATGAAGCAGTCAAAAAGCTTGAAAATGATCTCAAGAGAGCACGAAAGAAGGAGACAGCCGATGGAGATGAGTCCATTGTACGATATCTGACCACCGCTACCTTGCTATCCGATACTCATCACGGTGCAGGAAGAGCCATCTTTTCCGCTCGTCGATACCCCAGATGCTGAGGTGACCCCTTGCAGCCATTTATAATTGGCAATAACCTGATTCTGCGTTAGCTTGATGAAGAGGGCATAAAAGAAAAGAAAAAACAGAAGCTCATGAAAGCTGGCTTCGAAGCACGAGCACGAGCACGGCGTGAGAAAGAGCGCGAGCGCGAAGAAAAAGATCATAAGGAGCGCCAGGAGGAAGAGGAACGTGAACAGGATTTAGGTGGTTGGTCACGCAAGCTTAGACAGGAACAAGAGGTGAACTATCCCTCCGCTCTCCAAAGCGATTGACAATTGAAACCTATTCTAGACACTCATATCCCGCATCAAGGATCGAGCAAGGCGCAAGGCAGCACTCAGCGACCGCAAAAGCGCCGCGGCGCAAGCCAGAATGAAAAGCATCGCAAACCTGGCTGCTGAAGAGCGAGTTACGAAGAAGAAGCGAAAGGGTGGAGGAGGTATCAAATTCTGATAAAGACACCCTCCCCACATTGACACCTATTTCTTAGAGGATATGTTTGGCGCAGACGATGCTGATTGGGCTATTTACCGCAAAATCGTAACTTCTCTCGTTGGATTCCGTTCATTGATGGTTCTGATCCTTAACACAGAACACCGCAGTGGAGTCTTCGGATGAAGAGGAGGATCTCAGTCAGCTACAGATCGTCGAGCAGAAATTGTTAAACCATGACCCCACATTCACAAATCATCACACTCACGCATCTCTGACATCCCAGCGGTCTGCATTGATCACTGCGTTTAGGCCCCCTTATCAGGAAGGCGATGTTGAAGGTGCGTCTCGACAAATCACCATCTGTGCTAACCAGCAAGCCAACGATGAGCAGGAGCAACTCGTATTCATCTCAGTACCGAACGATGGCGTGTCTGCGAGGCCTATTTCTCACCAAACATGGCAGGCGTAGACTCTGCAGGTCTTGGCGAAGTCATTCAAAATATCCTCGCGCGTTTTTCTGATGCCGAAAAGGGTCGTCTCGTAAATGTGAGTCACCACCATGCTGGCTTTCTTTGGGGCAGAACGAACCCTGATATATGGCAGAATGTCTTTGTCACAGGTTCCCCGTCGCGATACCCTGGACTCATGCCACGCTTACATGCGACATTGCGCCCTATCCTGCCTCCAGAAATGCCCATCGAAATCCACCGCGCAGAGGATCCATTCCTGGATGCATGGAGAGGAATGGCTTGCTTCAGTAACACAGATGATTTCTCGAAGGTGGGTGTGACAAAGGCAGAATACGACGAATATGGAGCCGAGAGAATTAAGAAATGGTGGGGCGGAAATTGGAATGGTGCCACAATGCCAATCTAAAACCGTATCATGTTCTCTCCCCACTGGTTGTACAAGCCCCTCAAGTATACACAGTATAAACAATGTGGATGCATTAGAGGTTGACAGTCTTGGGGAGGACATACACAACATATGGGAACAAGGTGCACAGCACGGCGCCAGCCGCAGCCGCAGACAACAAATTGAGGGGTAACTGGTAATTCTGCATCTGTACAGAGGAAATACAAATGCGAGAGCGACAGCGCTGAGGGTGTATTTATGTGCAGCAGCCCGGAGAAGCTTGGGAAACTGGTTGATTGACCCTCACTGATCCGTCGTTCGTATTACTACCTTGAGACCCTGCTGCGTCCGCTTGGGAGTCGATCAAACGTGTTTTGATGTCCCTAAGTTATAAGCTGTTTAGCTGGGGGCGATTTCAAGAAAGTAATCGCACCTCGCCAAAGTGAAGAACGCCTCTTCGACCCCATCGTTGACCTTTGCTGAAGTTTCCATGAAGCGAATGCCAAGCTCGTTTGCAAGTTCGCGCCCCTGCTCTTCTGTAACGGCTTTTCTGTCCGTCCAGTCGGATTTATTGCCAATCAGTATCTTGTTCACCCCTTCCGAAGCATGCTGTTCAATGTTGGAGTGCCAAGTGCGGATATCTAGTGGGTCACACATGTCAATTGGAGACCTTTAGTAATGGATTCCACTGACTATTGAAAGAGCGCTCATCCGTTACGTCGTACACCAACAGAATTCCCATGGCCCCACGATAATATGCGGTCGTAATTGTTCTAAAGCGTTCCTGACCTGCTGTGTCCCACTGCGCCGCGGTTGGAATAAAGAAACGCCCCGAGACCAGAGAAGGCTTTACCCACTATTTGCAGCTTGATTCGTTTGCCATCGAGCTCTATTGTGCGGATCTTGAAGTCGATACCAATCGTGGTTATGAAGGAGGGAGTCCACGCATCGTCACAGAAGCGCAGCAGCAGACATGATTTGCCGACGCCTGTATATTCACACTAATCAATATCGAAAATAGAAGTGACGAGTGCACTGCCTGCTCACCAGAGTCACCGATGAGCAGAAGCTGTGAATGTGTTAGCCAGGAGATATGCTATTTGACTTAAGGAACACACCTTTATAAGAAAGTCATAGTGTGGCGGCGGCATATCGAAAAAGCAGGGAGTTGTGGTTGAGAAAGGGAGACCGACGATTCGACTACGCCCTCTCCGCGTGTTTCGACTCCGACCATTCCAGCACGTGGCCTAATATCCAGCATATTTCCGATTTTAATCTCATTATGTTCTCTCTTCCTCCTCTTCCCCATTTATCGGCCATTGCCTCTACCCCCGAGGCTTCCCATTTTATGCTTCACACAACTCCCAAAGAAGGTTCAAGTTCATTTCCGTGGTCCCCATCATTTGTGGGTCCAGATTTAATTCAATGTAGTTCTGAACACTGCAAAAAAAATATTGGACAGTGCGCTCGAATTCTGACCCTTGGGACCTCAAGTTTGAAGCTTGACCTATAATACAACCTGGTGTCACCTCTCCAGGAGCCCCTAGCTGTCCAATCGTGACGGGTGATCACACAGAACCATCGGCTTCCTCCGTGGATTCCCTGCGCCACACTAGCACGCCAGGCGCCCAAGAATGGGGGAATACCCCGTTTTTGCTCCGCAGCTGGCTTCCAGGCGCTTGCATACGTACGTACACACACACACATATATATATAAACCATTCTCTGCCACACAAGCCTCAAGGACTTGTGCCACCATGAGTCGTTCCTTTTTCCCCCAAAAAGCACCTTATCGAAACAGTTTGTTTAAACCCGAGAATCTCACAACAGAGGATGGAATAATGAATGCTCTATATGAATTCCAGGGTGTCATCCATGAAAGCAACATCATCGACATCTTCAGCAGCCTTCCCCAAGACCCAGGCGTCAAAATTGTGGAATTGGTGCTTTCAGGTTGACCTTTCCGTGTTCCCTTTAAAAAGACATTTGACAATATAAAATCTCTACAGGGCTTGCTGAAGAGACCCAATTGTCGAATTGGATCCTTCAACAATTCCCAACGAGCGTCGACACCTACTTGACATCCTTTTACCCCCAGCTTGTTTCCCGGCTTGGAGTATTCCTT
>JASFDG010000648.1:0-11207 GCA_036937095.1 Phaeolepiota aurea
CCCCTAACCCTAACCCTAACCCCCTAACCCTAACCCTAACCCCCCTAACCCTAACCCTAACCCTAACCCTAACCCCCTAACCCCCTAACCCTAACCCTAACCCCCTAACCCTAACCCCCTAACCCCCTAAAAGTTGTGAGTAGTCTTTGATCAAATCTCATACTTGCTTGACCGAGTTCGACAAATAGCCTCTCCAGAAAGAAGCCATCATGGAGTCCACCCAGATGATTGAGAAGTAGCACCCTCATTCTCAACCACGATCAGCGATGAATCCATGCGAACGAGAAGCCCATTTGAAAATCCGGAGTCAATGTCAGCCGAGTCTGACTCCGGATATGGCTGTGGTGAGTTGCCTTCAACATGCACGCTCCACTTATTACTTCCATCGCCTCCTGATAAAGATGACCCTGCTGCATGGCGATTTCGGCCATCATATGGGTCCGATATGGTTATTGTTGCTGCAAGGGGTATAAGCCTTGTTTGAATCCTATATATTTCATGTTCAATATGTCAGGACATGGACGGCGAAATCACTCTTTTCCACGAGAAGCTGCTGCTTGCACTGGACACTACAGTCATCGATTCCCCGCAATACATTCGGCCCATGCCGATGCTACGGCGTGTGGGGGGACATGTTGACTCGAGGTATTGAGCCTGCTTTGGAGATCTGGCTGTATTCGATGCTAGACATGACAAGGAAAATGGCCTCGCCACTGCACATGAGGGGAGAAAAAGGCGTCAACCACAATGCTGGCAACGTATTCAATGCAGGCAGGTGCGGAAAGCAAAGTGCCCGCCGTCCTAGCATTATCGACTCAGAGATACTCAAAGACAATGCAAATGATAGTCCACCAGGAGAATAAATTGCGGACAATGCTTGAAAAGCATGCCTCTATAGATATACCACGTCAGCATTGTGATTTTGGCCGTTCAAGTGTCTCCCAATCCTCCAAACTCTGTTTCACAACCCCCGCATCTCGCCACGCCGAGTATCGCGCCCCCCGAAACAGGCGACCGCGCACGACAACAATCCCACGCACAACGCAGAATATCAGACACTCGCCAATCAATACCCCCAAAATATATGCCAATACCATTAGATGATGCTTCTTTGGATCAAGGAATTCATACGCTAGAGGTCGGAGATGTCAAATTAGGTGCTCGCCAAGAGGAAATAAAGGCGACGTACAATAGAACCCTTGCACTGCATACGTTATATACGCAGCTGCAGTATATAACGCGACAATCAGAACCATCAGGGGCAGGACAAGCCAGGGTGTTGGTCCCGCCTTAGTGAACAGGATGTCAAGGATAGGAAATACCAGGTTGAGGATATGCAAAGAGACGTTTGACCATGCTGGTGTAGGGACACATGAGCAGCTCGATTGATGTAGACGGGACTATAAACGCACCATCATACGGCGTTGAAAAGCTATCCAAATCAGCCAGAAGCCCCCAGAAGGCGATGGTTGTAATGAACGCTGGGGGAAAAAGCATCACTGAGGGTTAATGCAGGAATGGCAACAACAGATACGCACGGAATGTGTACACTGTCGACTGCAGCAGTAGATGGAGGAGCTGGAGGTACGACGGCCAGCGTTGCAACGGATAGCCCTCTCCACCCTTTCTCCAGCGTTGGAAGAAAAACATCGTCTGCACTCCCGATGCCCAGAAGTAGGCACAAATGCCAATGTAGGAGAGGTGTGTGAAGTATGCGAAATACCTACATGTATCCCTGTCAGCGGACGCACAAAGAGGGCAAAATTTGTCACTGCTCACCGATCCCCCTCATGTAGCTTCGTAGAGTACCAGACGAGGTCAACGACGAGTGTCGCAAGAGTATAGAGTGCAATTAGAAGTCGAAAGATGCCCAACACAAGAGGGTTGAAAAAAGGAGACGTGACGAGCTTTGCATCCAGGTCGAAAGACCCTCGAACGACGTTGAAGGATTCATAAAAGCGGCTCATTTGCAAACGACGCTATTGCAAACAATTCGGGCACCCCAGCGCTTGTATACCCGTGGTGAGGTGAAAAAAATGGACAAGATTAAAGGAAGGAGGAACACGAAATGAGCGGGCTGATGATATGATGCGGAAGGGGAAAAGTAGAAAGAAGCTGGGAAAATAGCAACGAGAATGGGGTGCCCAAGCGGTTTACGTTTTTGATGCCCTGATGTGCACCGTCCGATTTTGAATTACTTCCCACATCAAAACTGATATCCAGTTCATGAGCGGTGGTATACAAACATCAACTGTCCAGAATCCAAACGCTGTGGGAGAGGCAGTTATGACTACCAGACTGGGCATAATAAGTTCCATACCCCGATATGGAGCCTCCTTCCAGAACGGCGTCCTGCCAGTAAGCAAAAAGGCCAATGAGGGCTGAGCTTTGTATGAAACGCTGTGTGTTATCGGCCAGAGATGTACTAAACAGAGTGAAATCAAAGTGCAACTACAAGAAAGGAATTCGATGAATACTCGGACTACGAATCTTCAAGGTTGGAGGGTAAAGAGCCTGGGTTTTGGTCAAGGAGGGCTTGCACATGAGTGGGCCCTATGGTGAAAACAATCTGAGCGAGGGTGATCTTGAAATGAATGTGAATGAAAAAGGTAGCTTCGAAATCTAACCGAGACTCCTTGAGCGTTCCAGGTGAATCGTGTTTCCCAAAGCGATGAAAAAAGGGATGATGGCTACACCGAAACACTAGAAAAAGCTGTGAAAGTGGTCGAAGAAATTGCTGAACGCTGGATTTTCGAGAGGTGCTGAGGGGAAGGAAGGAAGTGCTCGAAAAAACCTGCGAGCAGAATTTTCGAGACTTGTATTGACAAGGGCACAGACCCTCGAAGACTGTCAATGAAAAAAAGAATGAGCAGATGACCTTCCACACCGCTTCAAAGCACCTGCTTAATTCGTTGCGCCTTGCTCTGCTCGGTGACGAATTTGAGCCTCACACATTAGGCTGCCCATTCTCAACGTGCGCGGAACACAAGACTCCGCCATATCCAGACATGCCCAAAATGGTGCCTTGAACGCGCAGAGTACCCACACAATCTAAATTGGGCGGAGTCAAATCCGAAATCGGGTTAGTGTGTTTCCGATACACTCGGGTTGTTTATCAACCAACAAAGCCTGTATCAGTTTCGCTCAATCAAGACTTGAAGGTGATGCCCAGTGGGGACAGAATAGCATGGAGTATCCCCCGCTGGCAAAGGCGCTGGAAGACCATAAAAGTTCAGCAAATTGATTATGAAGGACATCAAGAAGTATCAGGTCACGAAACAATAAAATGTATAAGCGGGTTACCGCGCGGTAAGGCGGCTAGAACGAGATTACTTCCTGTGCTGGGGCAGTTCCTCTGGGTATAACTATTCCTGCCATTGCATAAAATACATCCCGCGTATGATGGAACAGACATACCTTCCCAGGATTGAATAAACCAAGGGGGTCAACAGCCCTTTTGATGGTCTTCATAAGTTCAACAGTCCCAGGCCCCAGTTCTTCTACCAGATACTCCTTTTTGCCGATGCCCACCCCATGCTCGCCGGTACCTGCAACCAATGATTAGTGGCTTGATCAAAATCAAAATGGCAGGTCATTTCGAACATGTTCCGTCCAGAGAGATAGCCCGCTTCACCATCCGATGTACGACTTCCTTTGTCCGCTCGAGCTCATCGTCCGTTTTGAATAGAATCAGGGCGTGGAAGTTGCCATCGCCAACATGGCCCACAATGGTAGAGAGCAAACCCATATCTGCGATGTCTTTCTTGGTCTCATAGACAAGTTCAGGCAGCTTCGATACTGGAACACTTTTCCGACCATGAGATATACGCTTCACGAGGTTGCGAAATTGACGCTTACCAAACATCCGTGCTCCAACCTTTACATTCGTCCCTCAGCGCGAGCCCGGAATAATGCGCGTTTTTCCTATCAGCCCAAAGATCAGCAGCCTCTTTCTCGTTCTTCGCTAGTTCAAATCCGGTTCCACCATGAGATTCAACAATCTTCTTCACCACCTTCGCCGTTTCTGCGAGCGAGGCAGACGAAGGCCCTTGAAATTTGAAGAAGAGGCTGTCGCATTCTGGCCATTTCCGCTTTGACATTCCGTATTTGTTGGTAGCGGCCATAAAAACGTCATCGACAAGCTCAACACATTCTGCACAAATCTTACGAGGAAATTCCAAAATAGTAACCCGTTGACGTACGAATACCAACGCCCTTGTTCATTACTTCAATAACAGCCTCTGTTGCACGGCGGACATCGGGGAACTGCACAATTGCGACCGTGGTGGGAAGGACGGGGGCTAGGCGGATAGTGACTAGGAAAAAGCAATTAGATGGGGTGAAAATAATGTAGATTGTTCCTGCCTACCCTCGGTGATGATACCTAACGTGCCTTCAGCACCAATGAAGAGTTTGGTTGTGTCGAACCCAGCCGAAGATTTCCGTGACCTCTGCCGAGTCTTGATGACCTCGCCAGATGGCAATACCACCGTCTACGCAGGTTTTAAATACGGCTGAAGATATATTGGGGGATTGGACTAACCGCATTGAGGAACCATTCCGCTCTCGAGGTTCCGTAGCGGACCGCGTTAGCTAAATTAAAACAACCGTCAAGTGTGGTCGAAAATAGGCACTGGAAGGGACTTGCTTCCTGAACAGCCCGTACTCATCATTCCACCGATCGTTGCGCTTGGTGCAGGGTCAATCTGAATATTTATCAGCATGGAATTCCGTGCATTTATTGATGCAGGTATACAGGGAAGAATAGTGGAATCCCTGAATAAGTTTCTTGTCATTGAGAATGCCGTCTCTGAGTGAAACTCGTACCCTGTTGCTTAAGGTGTTCATTTATATCCATCCACCCCACTCCAGGTTGACATACGAGGTCAGAGTCTGCCTCTGATAGAAATACTCAATGCTAAGGTGATTTCTGCTACTAGGAGGTACTTGCCATGGATTTCCAGTATTTTATTCATGTTTAGCATATCGACGCAAATTCCGCCACCTGTGTGCTAATATGGGGGTAAGCAAGCA
This sequence comes from Phaeolepiota aurea, assembly GCA_036937095.1. Classification (NCBI taxonomy): domain Eukaryota; kingdom Fungi; phylum Basidiomycota; class Agaricomycetes; order Agaricales; family Squamanitaceae; genus Phaeolepiota; species Phaeolepiota aurea. The sequence continues at coordinate 5,035 of JASFDG010000648.1, forward strand.
GCCAATCAGGAGATGAAGAGCACCGCTACGCCTGTGAAGTGCCCCTCGAGGCTGGTTGCACCAGAATACGGAATAATTGGCATGCGATAATGGGTTGCGATGTTGACTATTTTAACAACGTCCTGCGTTGTTCGAGGGAAGACGACGACGCTATGTGCAACGCCTATTATGATCATATAATCAGGTGTCTCGCAGTCGAAATAAACGGAGAAGACGCACCCTGGTGATAATCATTGACGGAAAAGCCATGCATATGTAGATCATCCGGGTCGGTTGAGATATTCTCATCATCCAATGCCGTTCTCAAATCGACAATTGCTTTCTGGAAGTCATCCTTGGACCCAAATAAGGGTTTATCGGTCTGGCTTTTTGATACGCTTTGTTGCAGTATAGAAGCCCCGATCGCGTAGCCCACCAGCAAAGCGGGAATGATGCCAAGGCCCTTGATGAGAGGCAGCCGTGCGTAAGTCCTTACTTTACCCAGGTTTGAAGATGAGAAAGGTCTGGCATGAACACTGCGACAAGCCGTCGTGCTCTTGCCGCGGTAAACTTGTGAGAATCCAGTCTTGGGTTTGAACAGTGTTCTAAGCATGGCGTTGAGAGCTCGAAACAATCGTGAGATACATGCCTACCTCGTGCCATCATCGAAGTCAACCTAGTATGTACTAGGAAACCGTGTGATCAAACCTCTTGTCTAGCGTTGACCAGATTGATCCAAAGCCCTTGCATTGAAGATTCTACTTCGACGGCTAGGGACCCGCGAAAGGCTTTGCCCAAGTTCAGTGCTTCAACAAGTTATTATGAAGTCCTGAATTAATAATATTTAATCATGATAATCAATTCTTAGCAAGCGAGGAATGAGATACCAAATAAAGTCGCAAACCCCCCACCGGTTCATGGTTATCCAGACCACAACATTTCCCGTGGCAATTCTTCAGATTTCCTTACAGCTTTCTTTGTGAGTTGTGTTGAGGGTATACATTTTCATGCAACACATCTGGCTTGGCATAACCTCAGGAATTCTGAAATCGCGAATGCTACATCATGATATCTCATGCCAACGTCAAAACCCTTGAATCTACCCGACATTCATTCCGGCTTTAAGAACTCGCCAAACCACATGGGCGTATGATCAAATGTTTGTAATTAAGTTTCCAAGAATCCACCTATTACTCCCCGACCGCGAATACTTTAGAACCGTTCCGGATTCCTGCCATGTTAATACGCAGTTCTAACACTCGAGCACTCGCTTGCGCCAAGATCCTGCGTCGCGCCAGAACAAAGGAAACGTGCAATACGCCTATCACGCCCAGCCGTTCCCGCGGTGTCGCGACTTCGACTTCGAACGGACTTAACGTGGGGACTTCTTCACAGCAACGATTTCGACCTCAGGCTGTATGCTTTCTTGCCTCGATTACAAGTGGAATTATTGGCTATGCGCTAGCATTTTGCGGGTATCCAACCTTCGAGCGCAGTGAAAGTGGCAAGCCCTCGAAATACGGATCCCCGCAAGACTTCTCATGCGCCATCCAGGATTTAAGAGCAGTCCTGCCTCCTGAGGATATCTCGACTGATCTGGACGATCTTCAGTTGTATGCTTTGTCTGCCAATGAGATCTACCAGGGCAGGGCAAACCTTTCCAAGTGCCAAAGTCTTCGTATTTACTGATGAACGAATTCTAGGTCCGTTGCACACAGTGATCGTGTGCCCACGCTCGACGGAAGATGTGGCCATTGTCGTCAAGATCTCCACGAAGTATCGGATGCCAGTGACTGCATACTCTGGCGCGACCAGCTTAGAGGGGCATTTGCAAAGCGTAACTTTAACTTCATTCCGTTTTGAAGGGTATGGGTTGATGAGCGTAACTCTAGCACCCGCTCGGGGGGATTTGTGTTGATCTCAACCATATGGACAAGGTCCTTGAGATCCATGGTCTGTCTCGTCCGCACATTTTCGGGTGATAATCGCTTAGACCTCCATCTTGTAGAGGACGACTCGGATATTGTCTGCCAGCCAGCTGCTCGGTGGACCGATATCAATGCAATGCTAGAGAAGAAAGGTTTGCAAGCTCACACAACGACCTTCACCTCGAGCTCACTGACGTGTTCCCATGCCAGGCATTCCACTCTTCTTCCCTGTCAGTCCTGGCCAACTTTCCCATCACCATCTGCTCATGTATTCCAGTTAGACCCCGGTCCTGGTGCTACTGTCGGGGGTATGCTAAGCACCGGCTGTTCTGGGAGTGAGCACGAACCTTTGACACCTTTCCCGAGGGCCTGACGTGGCCTTTTAAGCGAATGCCGTTCGGTACGGGACCGCGAAGGCCGAGTGGTTCCTGAATGCAGTCTGTTCCCTAATTTACCCTCGCCCGTTTTAACACTCACATTGCGCATTGAAGACTGTAGTTCTGCCTTCTGGGGAGGTGATCAAGACGCGGAGGAGGTCGCGAAAATCGTCGGCGGGATTCGATGTGACGAAGCTATTCATAGGTGCAGAAGGGACCCTGGGCATCGTGACGGAAGGTGTATTCGTAGGTTTCGCGACATAACCGGCACTCATGCATGTACGATTTATTACAGTGACGATTCGGTTGACGCCTGTACTACCCACGAACGTCGCTGTGGTGCAGTTCCCCAACATCGAAAGTGCGACCAAGGCAGTGATTGATATAGTCAATCGGGGAGTTGGAATTCGTGAGTAGCCCTGGATCTTCTTTCATCTACCTCTTATCGACCTTACCGAAGAGTGCATCGAGCTGGTTGACGACATTTTTATGGCTGCCACGAACAAATACGGCATGTCGACGCGGAAATGGCCTGTGAAGGATTCGTTGTTCTTCAAGTTCCAAGGTCCCACAAAAGAATCCCTGGCAGAGACCGCTAGCATTGCGGAGAAGATCTCGCGGCAATATGGCGGTACTGGGTTTGCGCTTGCTTCGACAGAGAAGGAGGCCGATGACCTCTGGGCAGACCGCAAGAACGCGTTGTATACGGGCATGGCAATGGTCCCTGGTGCGAAAGCGCTTCTCACTGATGTGTGGTAAGCGGGCTTTTATCGAATCCGCTCGTTTTATTATTATTTTGTTTGAATATGCCATTAGTGTGCCAGTCTCGAAACTGCCTGAGTTGATAGCAGAGACAAAGAAAGATCTCAACAATATAGGCCTCGTCTCCGCGGTTGTTGGGCACGTCGGGGACGGAAACTTCCATGCCTTGATTCTGTTCAAGACCGAGGAGGAAAGGCTGCGAGCAAAGGGTGCTGTTCATCGCATGGTCCAGCGGGCCATCGCGCTTGATGGGACATGTATGTTACCTTGCCAGCCGGTCGTCTCCCATGACGGTATGATTGTAATAGATTCATCGAGGGTTTTCAGGTACGGGTGAACATGGAATTGGAGTCGGGAAGAAGGAATATTTGGTTGATGAGTTGGGAGCGGGCACGGTGGGCTTGATGCGGACCATCAAAACCGCGCTGGATCCGTTGGATTTGTTCAATCCCGGCAAGGTGCGGCCTATCAAACTTGTCGAAAATGTTCTCTTATCCAAACCTTTGCAGCTTTATCCGGACATTGAAGAAACAGATAAGAGTGACAGGCCTTGACATTGGCATTTGTGGGGCTATGGACAATTATTTAGAACCTGCAAACTCATCACTCATTTGCTCCTTCGACACTGAGAGATTTTGACCACCTAATCCTCACTAGCGGCTCTTCCACCTTTAGACCCGCTTCAACTCTTATCCAAGGCCCGGGTGGGGAAGTGGTGAGGACACGAAATGGCGTGGGTGAGCGAGGTAAACGAGAAGTATAGGGGGTGCCCCGCTCGGGACACCCCTCATCCGCCACCACACACTCTTATTGATAAATATGGAATCTGGAAGAGTATGTCATAAGATAAGGCAGGGAGGGCCGAAATAAATAGATGAAACGCACCAGGTTTTTCGAGGGATGTACCACGCTGGGGGCTGGCTCGCGCCCATAACCCGCTGAACATTTTGTATCATCTCCAGATCCTCTGCCCTTGCCTGATCCTCTGCCGTCTTGTTCGTAGCCACGACAACAGAGAAAGCCGCTGCGCCACCACCAAGAGGAACAACCGCTATTCTACGACAGTCGGGAGGGAGTCGACGTAAGATGGCAGCATGCCAGCTTGCGCCTCATGTGAGGTTTTCTGCCAAACCGACCTGGTTGTCCTCAGCCCATTTCAATTCATTCGCAAGGGGAAAGCAAGGACTTGGAAATAAATGACGGGCCCATTGATACTGCGAGCATTGGCTAAACCAGGCAACTTGGGGAGCAATTCGCGGGTTATGAGAGGCAGGTTGCGGTTGCTGGTGTGATTGATTCCTACAGAAGTGTGAGGGCTTACTTGGACGCTCAACACTGGGAGAGAATATGTACATCTGGGAGGATAAGAACAATCGCGCCCAACCAAATATGCACGTGTCAAGGATGACAAACGGCAACAGACTCAGCCAAAATGTCATCAACGCTTTCACTGAGGATATAAGACCAGACCACACTAACTATCAGATATGGTTTCGCCAGTGAGCAATATATCTAGCTAGCTCATGCCGGAACTCCACCGCTTACTCATTACGAGTCTTGGAAACACGAAAGATCGTTTATTCAAGCACGGCGAAAGTTCAATTCATCCACGAACGAACAAGGATACTCTGGCATCATAGACAGCGCTGGATACTGCAGGGACAAAAGGCACTGGCCCTAGAATTGATGGTGTGGATATTTTTTCCGAATAGTGCAGTTCCATTTAGCTTTGTAGCAGTGCCAGCAAATGTCCTCCTAGTTAACGCGTTAGCTTCATGGTGAACATGCGATCCTTCGTCGTATCCAGGGAACGGCACCCATCTTCAGAGAAAGCCTGCTCCGAGTAAATTGAAGTATGCTTTGAGATTGAGCGGTTCAAGAAGTGAATCTGTAGAGCAGCATTGGTTTGAGCACTTTCCAATATCTAGCGTAAAGTTCAAACAGCATCTTTGAAGACGCAACCGGCTCTTCGAACTTGTCTACACAACCCCGCGCCAACCCCAGCGCAGCTTCCCACTGATCAGTCGAGTTACGGCCGCTGGCTCTCTTCTCTTCGCCAGTATGTTCCGGGATGGGACTCCTTGGCGAAAAATACAGATAACATGAATAACGTCAGACTTGATAGACTATAGCCAGACGAACATCATTGCGTGTTGCTCCATCTTTGTTCCTTGCCGTAATTGCACGTAGACCATCCATATAGGCCGATAGGATGATACCAAAGATCTTATTAGAAACGGGAGGAAAAGCTGAGTCAGCTTCAAACGATTGCCACACAGACCGTCAATCATGTCGCAGAATACCCGGATCTTCTTGTTGTCGATCAATATCAACTCGTCGAAACAGAATTGCGTGGCGGAGTGAGATCAATCAACAGGCGAAAATGCGTAATAATGTGAAGTCGAGTTGCTTGTTCTGCTCGGCGGCAGCTATAATGTGGAGGCTCAAATACCATCTAATTAGGGAATACGCACACAGAAGTTCGAGGAAAAGTTGCGCCACATTGTGATGGTCAGGCTTAAACTCAATGACGAGAAAGAGGGTTCTACCAATCATATAGATCTACCAGATATCTATTATAAACCCCTCACCTCATGACCAATACCACCTCCAGTCGAATATCTAGTTCCCACCATTGTCTGCTCTGGCTCGTCCACAACTCGGCCTTGAAATAATGCCACGATCGGAACAATATACTGCACCATTATTGCCATCCATCAGTACGGGAAAGCGCACAATGTAGATTGTTTACCCCCAATGCCGACATACCGACTTTAAAAGCCTTACTCTCCTTCCCCCCTTTCTTGATCACCCTTTTCGACATCTTGCCAACGCTAAGCATTCCCAAACATGGCCTCATGTAATTACAGCGGGAGGTTATACCTCGGGGTCTTGAAAGGCACAAGAACGACTTGAGAAGCATTGGACGGCAGACAAAATCGTTTGGCGAAATCGGCCCATTTCGCGGCAGAGAAGTTGTTGAAGGCAGCAGTAGGGAGGCTGGCTGATTGGCAATGTCGGCCAGCAAGGCGGCGAGTTCGTCGTGAGTGAGTTCGGAAAGCGCAGCACGCAATCCGTTTTCTGGATTTATGGAGGCGATGATGTCGGCCCCTGCCTGCGTTTAGCC
>JASFDG010000649.1:0-11197 GCA_036937095.1 Phaeolepiota aurea
TAGACGCCCGCTCAATGATGGCAATCGGGGTGTGCATCGGGTACGCAGGGCCTTCTCTCCGCCCCCCGACGTCCGCGAGGGCTTTGACAACCTGCTCTAGGCGCGCGACGCCCATCAGGACAACAAGCGTACGGCTGCGCTCGTAGCCTGGCAGTTGGACATCCTTGCCCCGGCGTCCTACACCGGTGCACACGATAAACGACTCCGCGACACCACGCTGCGTGACGGGGATACCGGCAAATGTGGGCGCTGCAAGAGCAGAGCTGACGCCTGGTATGACAAGGGACTCGAAGCCACGCTCACGGAAGTACAGCACTTCCTCGCCAGCGCGGCCATACACTACTGGGTCACCCTGTTTCAACTGTGAAAGGTGAGCTTGTGTTTTCGAAAGGTGGTGATATATTTTACCCGTACGACCGTCAGGCCACGTCTTGCAGCCTCAATGGCTGCCTCCATCATCTCCATCTGAGATGCCTCTGCATTTCCGGGGAATTTTTTAGCGATGCGGACTTGTACATGCTTTGGGATGAGAGCCAGAACTGCATCTGGGACTAATTTATCAGACAGAACAAGATCTGCCAATTTCGTGAGGGCTGTGTGCGTCGCAAGGGTCAGCAGAGCGGGGTTGCCTGGCCCTGAGCCGACGAGCAAAATACGACCGGGCCGAGGGATAGAGAGTGCATGCAGAGACCCTGGATGGGCATTCTGCGGTGATTCCGTGACGTTTTCTGCCAGGACCTCATTCACATCTTCTTCAGTCATGCGGGACAGCTTCGAAATCGGCCAATACTCGCTGACTTGGGCAACCCATTTCATGCGACGCCTAGCACTTTCTGCCGCGGTCTCCGAGTTACTTCGCGAAGGCACGGGGCGATTGGGTGTTGTCACTCCGCTGTCCTCCGCCAGCTCGTCATCAGGTAGATCATCAAGGGCATCCGCGCCAGCTTTTACCTGGGCCCGCATGGCACCGACCTTCTCCACGGCCGCACCGACTTCCTTGGACAGCTTGGAGACGATCTCCCGCCGCAGCCGCGCGGCGAGGCGACACCCTTGTCCATTCGTCGTCACTCCAATCTGGAGGGCCGTCCGCTGGCCTGTCTCATGGTTCTCGAAACGGTGCGTGGATGTGAACGTAAAATCGCAGAGCTCGGGGATGTCTGTGATATTCACTGGTACCCTATGTCGCTTGAACAGCGCATATAAATTCGCGGCTGACTCGCGGTCGCGGCGTTGGCCACTGATGATCGTGTCGGTGACACACGCGAGGGTGATTGCGGGCGTGGAATTTAAAAAGGATCCCAGAGCTTCCGCATCACAGGTCGAGGCGCTGGGCAACGAGTCCCAGTCCACGAATTTGAGCTGGCCCTGGTCCGCCCGCCATTGGATCTCTTCGCAGGCGGTCTTGAGTCCCCCCTTGGCCAAGATGACGACATGAGAATCTGCTTCGAGTGCTGCGAATGCTCGCGCTGCTGCAAGAAGCCCAGATCCAATCACTAGCATGGTCTGGTCCTGGAGACGGAAGGACAAGACCAGAGAGGCGCCCTTCTGTGGTGCAGGAAACCCAGCATTATGCTCTTGCATGATCATAGTACCGCTTGTGGTGATGGTGGTATATAAAGAAGATTGAGAGCATCGCTTCTGGGTTATATAGTACACCTTCAAGAGAAGCAAGGGGTCTTTCGTGCTAATGAGCAATCGAATTACAAAATGAATAAAATAAAATTGGAACTCCGGTCCCCAGCCACACGTGATCAGGGTCATTTCATCGTCAAGACTCGAGATTGAAAAGGGTACCTCTGGGCTCAGATGCAGTTGCTCGACAACGATGCTGCAAGTTTGAATCTTTCTATTATGTATTTTCTATCGCATTGAACTACCTTCTCACAGTTTCTACAACAGTTGACTTCGTTGTTCAACGATTCGGTCAAGCACGGCACTGTATGGATCACCCATAAACGATGTACGCACCAAATTATGTGCACCACGATTGTCGATCTGACATCTATCATGACACACCGGAATAGTGGTATACACCGGGGACGATGTTGACATGGAGGACAAAGACGATGGCTTCACGGACGATGCCCGCGAATACCCATGCCTCCTGCGCGTGACCAACGGCGACAAGCTGCACTTCTCCACAAGGGTACGGTGAACCCATACCACCTCCCCATTCACAGCTTGACCGCTGAAAACCTGACAATGATAATAGGTGACCGCCGACCAGCTGGACCGGTTCTACGCCGCATACGGCGCGCTCCTCAAGGCGTCCATGACGACACTTCGCAAGCGCGACAAAAAGCGCGAGAAACACCGCGCAGAGCAGGCCTTGCGGCGCAAGAAGAAGATGACGGAGGCGTTCCCCGTCGAGGGCCCCAAGCGGGGCAATGGCCGGCGTAAAAGGCAGCGCATGGTCCGTGCCGTGATCAAGCAGCAGGAGTCGCAGAAGAAATTCAAGGAGCGCGAGGAGGCGAGGGTACAGGTGAAGGCATAGCTCCTACCTAGTCATCATGTTTGGCCGAGATCGTAGAGATCTTGGTGTCAATACGAAGCCGTAGGCGGCGTTCACACTCAGGCACGATAACCTATGTCTTCCTGATGAACAAAGAAGCATTTCAGACCAAGGTACCGTGCCATCGCACTTCCGATAAAGTTTCCGTGGCCCTCCTATGCAATTGGATGATGAATATGAAAAAAAAAAAAAAGTCCATTGAAGCTTGAGGAAGATATGTGTCAAAGAAAAGAGGAAAAGGAACGTGCAGTATATGACAGTGGTGCTAGAAACATTGAGCGAGAAAAAGGCTACATCTACGGAACAGATCCAAAAACAAAATTGCAAAGTATGTACATAGATCGAACAAAACGTGTATCAGTCCCTCGCGAACTAGGACCACGGGTTCGCATTATAACCCGGCGTCGTCGTCGCTTTCTTCCCCAGATCGCTTGGTATCGACCATGGATCTCCGGGGGCACCCCCACCCAGACCAACAGACGTGATCGACCCATCAGAGGCCCCAAACGACAGACCCGTGTCCGCAGGGGATGCAAAAGGGTTCGTCATCGGCGGAGGGGGGGAGACACCCGAGTATGGATACGTGGCGCCGAATGACAATGTAGAGGTAGCAGCATAAGGCTTTGCAAGCCACGACGGAGACTCGTCCGGCTCTGCAAAGGACATCGGCGCCGGACGGGGCGTATTCATGTAGGAGTCTTGGAATGTCATATATGGAGCCCTGGATTGATAATCGTCGTCTTTCACCAACGACCGTGCGCCATCAAACGACACTGATCGGGTAAAATTCGATGATAGCTCGTCTTGGGACGGGGAGAGATAGCCGGGTCCAGATAATCCACGATGATTTGTAGACGACGTTGAAAAAGAAGAAGACGGATTATCCAACGACGACGACCGCGAAGAGCTCGCCATCGGCATGGTATAAACAGGGGGGGTCGATCGTGACCGATCGCTATGCGGAGGCGGGGGGTGCAGCGGAAGTGGTTTGTCATGTTGGGCACCAACCTCTGGTCTCAAATCATCTGGATTCTGCTCTGCAGCCTGCAGCATTTTCTTCATCGCATCGAGATCAAAACCCGCATGCATGGGGAGGTGTGACTCTGACGATGCGGGATCGCTACGAGGTGTCGATGCTCCCGAAATTGGTTGAGAGCCTGCATGTCCGTTACCAATAGATGTAGGAGGAGGAGGGGCATGGGCTCCATTTGCTTCCAGACGGGGAGGAAGCTCGTCATCGTCAACAGAATTCTTCCTCGAATCCCCAGTTCCTTTCGAAAACGGAACAGAGGGTGGGCGGGTGACCTGTTGCGGTGTCGTGGGTGATTTCGCCTTATTCCTTGAGAACCACCCTTTCTTCTTCTTCGAATCCTCCTCTCGAACAACGATGCGCTCCTCAGTGAAATCAGGTTCCTATAAAGATCAGATTAGTTCCCGAGTACATTCCACAAATACCCGTGCTGCCTCTCACCTCTGGCTCATCAAAGTAGTCAGCGAACACAGGGAAGCCAAGCTGGTCCAATATGAGGGGCATGAACGTCCGGTAGCTCATATGTCCCGCAATCTTATCCGTAACATCTACATTTTCCAGCCCAGGAACGTTCTGCACGGGTCGCAAACCCGCCACTGTACCAACCCCACCATTCGTAGCACGGAACAGATAGTTCAGAACCCAATCGCCCTTCGCATAAGCGTTCACGAAGCGGCCAGAGACAACAGCCCGCGCCTCACACCATTTGCTCTGCGTCGCTGTGAGTGTAGCACCGAGGAGGAACACGTCTTGCACGATGCCGAACTGTTTCTGCTTGGCGAGCTCGAGGAGAGCGTAAAAGATGACGCGTGCACCTAGCGAGAACCCGATGAGGGTGATCGGGCGCACCCCCAGGTGGCGTTGAATAAGAACATCAGCGAGCACGCGGCCTGCAGATTTGGCACGATCGAGGGCATTGCTCCATGGATTGTCGATGAGGTAGCCCAGCTTGGTCAAAACTAGGCAATGATGAGGAATCTAACTCTGTATTGATGATGGGGAGACTCACTAATCGGCCATTGGAGAGCACTCATTAGTGTTGTCATCACCGTTGCCTGCAGCACCGTCAAACCAATTTGCGAAAGAATCTCGCCCGTGAGGATTTTCAGTGCGCTACCAGTCTCCCTGATCATCTCGGGCTCCCATAACACACTGAACACATCTCCTACAATGGGGTCCAACACGCTGAAGGGCAGCCTCACATCGTCGTTCACACCAGTCATAAAGCTGTGACGAGGAGTGAGAAAAGATGGTGACACAACATGCTCACAACTCACCCAGGGACAGTCAAAATGCAGCTAACCCGCTTATTGTTATGCAGCGGCAGGATGTCAAAGGTTCGGACATGTTGTGTCCGATTTGCCATGCCCCGTGCAGCGATACCTGATCCAGTCAATATGCCCCCTGTGGTGATGACTGCAGCACCTGCTGTTCCCCCAAGGAACGCGCCCGTGCCCGTAACACCGATCGTTGTAAATGCACCCGCCAAACCGGCGCCAATGACAGGAGCCAGCAAGCCAGCTGACAGCCCAATCACCAGCCCACCACCTATAAAGAAAAATGAGCGATTCACGTCTATTTACCATTCCACAAAAAAGGGCCCTTACCAAGAGTAGCTAGCCCAAGCATCATATACCGCCGTCGCTTGCCCGCCTTCTGTGCGTTGTCAACCAACGCCTGCTGCTCCAGTTTATCCACGTCTTCTTGAATCTCTAAGGCTTCCGTAACACGACTCTCAAACTTTACCAGATCCAGCCACCCTAACCCCAACTTTTCGGCAACATGCTCGAGCAGGACCCGAGACCGAGCGTCGTAGACGCTATCAGCAATGAGGATGAGGAATAGATCGCATAACACAGTCCATCGGATATCAAGAACGACATCCTTATCTGCCGAAGATAATGTTGTAGAAACACCAGGGATAGCAGAGGTGGAGGTATCAGTGAGGACTTTGGCCGTCGTTTGCTGTGGATTCGACATAGTTTCGCCTAGTTTGGCAGCGTCCATGCTGACTTTATGCGGAGTTGTGGGGGAGGTGGTAGCCTGCGTCGGAGTTCTTGGAGGTGAAGAGGAAAGGGGCGGGGGTGGAGGCGGGGAGAGGGGCTCATTGACCAGCGTCTGATCAGATATTGACTCATCGTCAGCATCGTCCTTCTCAGCTTGCCGCCGCGCCTCTTCTGGGTCGTATTCCGGATTCGCTACAGTGTGCGTCGTCATAAGAAACGGCACCAGATCCGAGGCTTGGACGCCATCCTCCGCCAGCCGCTCGATCATCTTCTGCTCTATGAAGGCGTGAACGGGATGGATGTCGTATCACCGCAAGAATGATTCTCTTACCTGATGTCTCGACCTCCATATGATAATACACCCGGCCCATTATCTTCATCGCCCACAACTCCATATCCGCAACTGACGCCTTGAGCTCCTTCCGATGGACCAGCTTAAGCCGCTGCGCCATCTCGCGGCTCGTGAGGGAGCACAGACCAACATACGCAATCCGCTGCGCCTCCGTCAGAAGACCCTTCGTCGCCTGCATCTGGCTCAGCGGCGTCATCGCCTTGTCCTCATCAAACAAGTACCGCGTGCGCAGATGGACCTCATCCACATCCTCCTCCTCGTTCACCCGCAGCCTCGTGTACTCGCTCTCGTTCTGCACGACCTTGGAGCGCCAGTCGTTCCCCATGTCGTCAAAGTCGATCAGGTTGCCCGTGGCGTTCGCGGCGCTCGTGGTGCCCTTCGCGGACGGGACGTAGTGGTATTTCTTCTGGTCCTCGGCGTCGAGCCCGCTCGCGAACTCGTCCTCGCGGATGATGGGCATGTCCTGCCACCCCTCGTCGTCGGAGGCGTCGTCGAAAACATTAGTCGGAGGCGGCATAGTTTCAGGTGCCATCTATGCGCAGCGCAAAGCCTGGTGATGGATGGGGTTGCACCAAGGAGAGGGGTACATTTTTTCCCACGATGTTTATTTCAGTCAGTCACCCGCGATTGATCATTTGATGAATGCGACAAGTCGCACATTTCCCTCAGCGCCAATCTCGACATCGGCGTGGTTCATTGACAACTTCTACTGGAGCTTTGCTACCCACGAACCATGGTCATGCAAGACTCTGTATTCCGAGGAGGCACTATTCTAGAACAGCATCAGCATGGTTTTTTTTTTAGCCGTCAGGGACCTGCCTTGGTTTTATGTGCCAACGCAATGGAAGGACAACTACAGAAGCCCGAGTCTAATTGCTGGAGCCAAAGATAGAGTCCACTAAGATTTGAATGTCAGAACCAAGCCAAAATTTCGATCTTTCAACATGATCGAACAGTATACTACAGTTGTTCGCGCGAATATTGGAAATTCTTTGGTGCATCAAGGTCAGAGAACACAATTTGCCTCGCCTCGCCTCCCAATCCTAATCTACCGTGGCCTGATGAACAGGTCATTTTAGCTCTTAAATTACAATGTGTAATAGTCGGAGGCTGTGATGGCCAACGTTGCACAAAGACTCGAGCATCGTCAAGGACGGAATTGGCTGGAATATTGTGCACGTGCAGGTTTCCGTGCTGCCCAACACGACGAGCTGACAGTCATGGTAACCCGGCCTTTTGATTGGCTATATAACGATGGCCTCATCGCTGACATCCACCTTTCGCTGGTGTCCCGACTTTCTATTCGACTTTTCACGACTTGTTCTGTGAGTTCCGTGTTTGTTTCTGCTATGGCTATGGATACGATTTACAGAACAGAGAAAATCTGCTGCTGTCTTGCTGGCCAAGACACTACTTTTTTCATTAACCCTCCAATTCTTTCAATCGGTATTCCATGGCTCCACACCCCAACCTACTGAGGGCCGGAATGACATCGCCTGCCCGTGCATCCTTCATAAAGACACCCCAAGCAACGCGATCCATCCTCAAATTTCCAGACTCACTGCTCCTATCCCAGAGTCCATCCCCCTTCTCCCCAAGCACGTCAGTCTCCATATCAGCAGGAAAATCCCCCCACGTCCATTTCCCCGCAACACCCTCCCTAACATCCACATTCACAACCCACTCCTCAACCTCAACCGCGGCACAATCACCGTGTCTTCCAACCCCCTCGAGCTGCCGCGATGGGGATCTCCCGCGTGTACTCGCCTGACGGTTTCAAGCTGCTGGATCATCCGCCCAAACACATCCCATGTTTGACTGCGACGTACGCTTCGCCCACGATGGTCGAGTTCGAGGATCCTCGGTCCCCGAAAGCGAATGACAACTCGCCCATTTCGCGACGGTTATGACGAGAGTGGCGTCGCGGCGCAGGAGCTTAGTAAAGCACTGGCTGTTTACCCACGATCTCCTTATCCGTCAGCACCTCTGCCGACCGATGACGATGAAGATGGGATAGGGAGGGAGTGGCCTAAGCATAATGAGAGCGAAGGGATTAGCAACATATCTCTCCCCACACGCTCCTGGTCTCTTGATCGACAACCCCAGAAGACAAACCTGAATTCAAGCCCATGTCCGGCACCTTTCTCCCCAATCCCCTCCCCTCTGCCGCAGTCCTTCCACCCCACACAAGTGGAGCTACGACCTTTCGAAGCACAGAAACCTGCTCCCTTGCCGTTGGAGACGGACCCTCTCACACGTCTCAGCCATTCGTTTTTGGGATCTCTCTCACTACAGGTGCTGATACGGATACGATGACGTCACATGGAGACCTCCTCGAGGAATCGAATCGACGACTGCGCCCGATTTCCTCTTTGCAGGCAAGGATGGTGCATTGTGGTCACCAGACCAGGGAGGGAATCCGCAGCGAGGGCACCGCCAGCAGAGGCGGATTTGAGTCCAGGACATCAGGCAGGTTTTCACAGGTTTCCACAATCTGTGGTGGCGTCTCCTTTGCCCAATGATCCGTTTTGTGCATTCCCGGCTTTCTCCGTCGCGCTATCGATGGGTGACGAGATGGGTGCGATTGCGTATCCTCCCAAGGCAATTGTGGATGGGAACCCGGGTCCGCAGTGGCGGGCTTGAGAGGAGAATCTGACTTTGCGGGAAGCGTGCGGCGCGTGTTTTTTTTTCCGCCAGTTTTTCCTTTCTCATGACCAGCGGTTACGACATATTTTTCTAAACGTTAATGAATTTCCTTGTAAAGTTAATTGTTGCTCGCCACTGTGATTGGTGATAATTGTCTTGATGACTTATACGCTCCCACAGCAGCCTAAATCCGCGCGTCTAATTTATTTGCAGACAACGGTATTTATAGTCCATTCTTGTCACCTCAAACGACATCAAGGGGGTTCAATGCTTGGGAGCAACAGCAACATGCTCCGTGGTTCACAGCCCCGTCAAATTGAAGACGTAATCTGTTTACTTTTAAAACCGATAAACAAGCCAAACTCGCCAGCACTTCCTTATCATTTGAAATTCAACTTTCATCTGGGTAACTAACTATCGCTCGCCTTGCTGGGCAAGTCTTCTAGATCTGCTCTGACCCCCCTGTGCTGGTATAAAACCCTGCTCAGCGAGGGACAGGGCAACTCCCCCACGTATCAGATCATGACCTCCCCACGCCCCATTCTCAAATCCTCCCCGGACGCGACGCTGGAGCCCATATCCTCCAGCCCGCTCCCCTTCGCCACCTGCTCACAGATAACAGACTCCCACCACGTCCACTTCCCCCCCACGCCCACCCTCACGACCATGGAAATGACACACTCGCCATCTTTCTACGACCGCGCACCCATCACCGTCTCTGACAACGCCTGCGCGATGCCCAAGCGCGGCGAGCGTGTCTACACGGCGCGCGAGTCCGCCGCTCTCATGGACGGTTTCTTCCTCCCATGCCCCATGAGCGATGGCCACGACCGATACCCCCAGACCGACACACACTTCGTGCACTCACGCAGACGGCCCCCATCCCTCATCCTAAACACACCCGAGTCGAGCTCCGACTCCTACGACGACTCGGACGCCTCGTCCTCGTATTCCTATTCCCCCGTATCCTCATCAGCATCCACTACCACCACCACCACCACCACCACGACTATACCCTGCATATCTGTGCACATCATGCAGCAGACCCCCACATACCCCGCCCGCCCGCCCGTAAACAGCGGCGCCCAGGCGCCGGCGTTGTCATCATACCCATCTTATTATCTGCCCCCGGGCGACGCTGGAGACACCTATCGCAAGAAACGGCCGGCTCGGAAACGCGATAAGGACCCCGTGCTCACGCGCAGCGCCGCAACCCGGGTGGTAATAGCTGCCACGACGAACGCTTTCGATGAACATGCGTTAGATGGATGCTTGGGTGGGTTTTAGACTTGCCCCCATCCCCATTCATTCCCTCGTTTCGGGTGCACCGTGTACGATACCTGATGGATGGGAGAACCCTCCATCAATAATCAAGTTTTGCATTTTTTTTTTTCGCTTAATTTATTCGCTTTCTTGTGTGGCTATTTTGTTCGTGGGTCCCGATTTGTCCTCATTATATATTTAACATGGCCTTGAGGCAAACAGCCTTTTTTTTCCTTCTGCGGTAGGTACTGGGACGCGCTTTTTTGAGGTTGTCATGAAGCGAAGTGCTAAATATAGCCTTGGCAGCGTGCAGTCTGTTGGGGAGAAAACAAACATTTAAATGCATCGTGCTTGGGTGGGGTGGGGCCTGTGCGCGCCCCTTTTACACACGCCTCGTGCATCATGGCCGGTATTGTTCCTCACACGTCCTGAGCCTGAGGTACCCGTGTCTGGCAATTCGCATGGCTGCCACGTCGAGCATCGCTATTGACATGCTTGGCGCGCACGCAACCTACACAAGCCACGAGGGATGAACGTTTGATCGAGCGTTTTTTTTTATTGTGCTTCATGAAATTGTCGCTCCAGGTGACAGTCGAAGTCGGTGACTTTGGGATAAGCGCCACCACGTGGGGGTATTGTATATTGTTTCGAGGTAATCTCTATGATGGGCATATCGTTATCTTTAGGGTTATTATTTATGAACGTTCACGCTAAACTAATTTATTTGGTAAGAGCGGATTAGGCGGTTTTTGGCCCGCGAGATGCGCGGTCCTAACGCTCGAACGATGCCAGACATTACCGAACATGAGCACAAGCGAATGAAGGGGAGGGGGGGAAGGGCGAGTGCAAGTGGCGTTTTGGTTATCCTCAGCAGTTTCTTCCCTCTAACCTCTCCCCATCGAGCCAGCCGCCAGAATTTGTCCCTTGCCACCAGCGCCATATACCTCCCCCCCAGAAAAAACTTGTTTTCGCCGCATTCTTGACTGAGAGTCCAATCAAACGTCCAAGGCGGCCTAGAATAGCCGTGGTTATTTTTGGTTTGCTGGGACGCGACAATGATAGGCTTCCCTCCGACGGGTATTTTTTTTTAGCCAGGCAGTGATAGGACCCTTGTCAATAGAGGGGGAGCCCTGATGCCAATCCGGACAGATTTTGGCGATTTTGGCGAAAATGCCAGGTGCCAATCCGGACAAAATTGTGCCCAGATGATGTGGGGGCCCGATCCTAGTGTCCGGACAAAAATGTGGCATCTTGGATTTGCCAGATCCCGGTGTCCGGACAAAGGTAAATCTTTCAGCATCGATATGCTCGCCAATTTCGTTCAATTCCGGAAGCCACAGCAATTTATCAGACGAAGCAGTTCCTCCTTCTACCCTCAATCCAATTCC
>JASFDG010000650.1:0-11186 GCA_036937095.1 Phaeolepiota aurea
AGCCAAGTGGTTACGGCGACAGATTAGAAATCTGTTCCTCTTTGAGGGCGCAGGTTCAAATCCTGCTGGCGTCGCTTGAATACTTTTTTTGTTGAGATTTTGCCTTGGTATCAACAAAGGTAAATAGACCCTCATACCTGCCAAAATTTTGCTGAGGATAAAAAGAAATCTATTACATACAATTTTAATCATGTCATATTGCCTGTATACATGCATTGTCACCTGTGTACATATAAAATAAAACAGTAATGTACAAATGGTATATTACAGATGATATCACCTGTTCTAGTACTCCTTCCAAGTTCCTACTACCAGCACCATGAGATTGACAGGAGCAATAAAGATATCAGAGTGCTACACCGCCTTTTAGGTCTGATCCAATGTCTGACAATGATGTTTGTCCACCCTTCAGGTCACTAGGGACAGGTGATGGGAGACTGCCAGTGTTGTCTCCTTCCTGCTGTGTCCGGCTTCGCATCGGAATATCATCGATGCGTACCGTGACGCGATCGCGAGATACGTGTATGCGGGAGACGGTGGGGCGTCGAAAGCTATTTTCGAGGTCCGATGTTACACGGAGAGATTCTCGGCCATCGACGATCTCCATTCGATTGTTCAGAATCATAAGCATGGTGTTGGCATATACTTTTGCGATCGTGACACCAACGACGATGAAAGAGTCCGTGAAAATGAAGTACAGCACGAGATGGATAATCGCGAGGAAGGCTAATGATGATTCATCGGTCAGTTGCAATCCCTTAGTTATATCAAGGGGTTATAGTACCTGTAAGGATTCCAGTTTCGATGATAATACGCATGAGGCGCGTGATAAGCACATGGGTCGAGTTAAACCCAGAGCCACTGCGCAAAAGCTTGCCACAGTCATCGTTAGTAATCAAGGTTAACCTGGCGATGATATGAACCTACAAAGCATGGCACAGCAATGGCGATCAACACATCACAAAGTGCACCCACTCCGTTCCAAATCTAAATATGATGTAAGAATCGGGGCAGTAAAAGATTGGGATGGACGACGACGTACCCCCACCGAAATGAGTGTGTTGTTCGCTAAAAATTGGAAGCTGCCAGCCATGAAAAATTGCACCGCAGCAGCTATGGCCGAACAGCCGGAGACCACGGCAAGCTAATTATACAAGACGAAGTCAAACGGGGATACGCGTTAAAATGTGATAGACACTGACAATGAAGATTAAGTACGGGACAGTACGGGCTTGAGAAATTGCTGTGATGCGGTAGGCAAAGAAGACTTGTCCGATTAAGCCCGCTGTAATTTTTTTCGAATCAACATTGCCACCACGTTCCATGACGATTACCCTACTCACAGATACCTCCTGATATGGGTATTGTAAACCAATGAGTGTGGACATCGTCCAGCGAAGTGATATCCCCGAATCCTGTAACAAAGACGACGTATGCATCACGCGTAATGATGACTGTTTGTACGATTTCCGAGAGGAACAGGCCATAGACGATGAATTTGAGCCGCAGCCTGTCCCTGGGGAATGCGATGTAATATGTGTCTGTTGAGCGTGTGAGCAAGCAACAGACATGCAAAGGGCACCAAGACACGGACAAACTTGAACAGCGAGCACGCCAAGAAGACCCCAATTTATGCAAGTTGCAATTAGCTAAACAACGGCATGAGTGTTGACAGTAGGGGTCCACATTAAAAGTGACCCACCAAGGAGCCAGCCCTGAATTTCGTTGCAAGTCAATTGCTGAATGGCCACTAAGATGAAGATGCTTACAGGGAAGACACATTGTCAGGTTTACCGGTGTCCATGGTCGCGGGGCTGAAGGAGAGTGTGAAGGGATAGAAGTAGTTATACAAAAGTCCGCCGGTTTAGAACATAACTTTGCGGTTGATGATGATCACGCCCTCCGTTGTGTATATAAAGAATACAGCGGCGTCAGTACGTTCACAGCCTTGAAAAAGGGAATGCGGATAGGACGGGGGAATTCGGTGTGGCTGATCGCATTGATACCCCGTGGGATGCGATAAAGAGCATGTTCTTATTATTAGAACTCGGAGAGCACGCACGTTCGAGGGTCGTCTGACTGTGCGATAGGGTAGGCACACAAGTGCCTGATGAAAAATACAGCTGCAAGGCATGTGGAATCGAAGAAATCCAGTTTCTACATGTCAATGTTGACAGAGTCCTTATGGCCAGCTTGTATGGGCGTGCACAGCACTCACTCACTTTTAAGAGTGGGCAACAAGTACGCATGACACGAACGTTTGCACGTCTCTATCCAAAGTTGTCGTGATATGTTCACAACCGGGTTGGTCACATCAAAGGCGGGTGCATTTGTTGCGCAACGCAACCATGGACCGAAAAGTGAACTCCTATAGTTACTCATATTGCTTGCGTTTGCATACAACGATATTTCGTATGCCACTGAAGTTGCGAAATGTTCTCACTGTCAAGAGGCGGGTTTCCCTGGGGTAACATATGCTCACCTCTCTTAAGAAGCCCGCGGAACTCTTGGGATACCTCTTCTGTGTTGCGTAGTCAACATAGGTCACCCCAAACCGTGGCTGGTATCCGTCCGCCCACTCAAAGTTATCCAAAAGGCCTAGTGAATGTGGTGCCAACATTAGAATAGACCAAGCAAACACTCACTCCAAGCAAAATAGGATTTGACATCAACGTGGTCAAGGACTATGGCTTGAAGGACGGCATCCGTGTACGACTGGTAATAGTTGACCCGATCTATATCGTTGATGGCTTCCTCGATCGTTAACTTACTCTCATCTTTGACAGGAAACCCGTTTTCCGTGATGCTAAAGACTAGTTAGTAGCTTGACGCGAGGGGCGTATTGGGCATGCCTACTAAATCGGTTTGTTGTATCTCTAATAAATATGATTGAAATATCAGATACAGCTATGAAGGTTGATAATGAAGTACCGTCCAGATGTAGTTCATCAGCTTAGTATGGGTTCAGGATTCACAAAAGCAACAATAAAAGCCAAAGGCGCTTACATCCCTGAACCCTGGCGCATCTTTGTGCATCGAAGCCTTCGTTACGGTTTATAATTAGAACTTCGCATCACGAACTCACAGTTCTGCAGCCAAGGAACGTGGGCTGTACGATGTATCTGAGCAATGATGCCTTTAAAAAAAATTAGAATAATTCGAATTCAAACCTTGGGTTCCAAGTTGACTTCCATCCGACCTGGTGAAGGTTGTTGTTACTTTTCCGTTGAATTCATCGGTACCGCCGTCCTCTGTGTACCATTCATGAATTGGTTGTGGATGCAACAGATTTTAAAATTATGATACTTACGAACGAGGTTGCTTGTGTAGGTATTGAGCCCAATGAAGTCGGATGACCCTTTCACGACTTCGCAATCTTCCAAGGTAAATTCTGGGAGTCGTGTTCCAAGCATAGCTTTGAGCGAAGCTGGGTACTGGCCTCTCACGATAGGGTCTGCAAACCAGCCTTGATGCGAGATTCATCATCAGTCGCCACTGCAACTAAATTAGACATCATATACCGAAGCGAGTGTCCAAGGCCCGCTGGGCAGCCACGATATCTGAGGTATACCTTTCAAGTACCACCCCTTACACATATAACGATATCGCACCCACTTTTAGGCTGATCATCAAATGGCATATACCAGGCGCAGTCCAGGGTGATCCCAATTTGCCCTTTCTGAATTGGGTAGTATGAGTCGCGATACAGCTTTGTTGCATACGCATGGGCGAGGATCAGGTTATGTCCAACACTTGCAATGTCCAACACTGAGTGATAGGGTGACTATGACCGTGAACACAACACTCACATCCAAGGCTCTGTCTCTGTGTTTCCTTCTGCGGAGCGAGCACGGTTGCTTGATCTCCCAGGCGCAAAGACACCATGGCCATATCCGAGCACAGCAATACACCACGGTTCATTCAAGGTAATCCTGATCGGTACTGTTAGCGAATACATTATGGTATACGCACCACCCACCAGTGTCTGACAACGTCCCCATATGCATTGAAGCAGACCTGACCTAAACTTGAGCGTCTCAAGTTACAGTTACCGTGAAGGCCGATGCAGACCTTGGCATAAAACACAAAATCGTCGACTATTTTCCTGTTGAGCCAACCACCATACCGATCGTGTAGAGCTTGTGGTAAGTCCCAATGGTATAAAGTCTAACCCATGAATAGGTATGAGTATTCCGTAGAGCCACCTACAGAAATCGTTGGCAACTTACTATACATGGAGTTATGCCTAATTTGACCAACTCCTCAATAATGTTGCGGTAAAATGTGATTCCTGATTCATTGACTTCGTCTCCCGACTTCCCACCTTCATCAAATTTGATAACTCTCGACCAAGATACAGAGAACCGATATGCGTTGGCTCCGCACGACTTTAATAGGGCCAGATCCTCTTTCCAGCGATTGTATGAATCCGTCGCAACATCACCCGAGGAATGATCGGCAATAGGGGGTAATAATGCTGACGAGGGTTTGGGGTGTGTAAAGGTATCCCAGATAGAGGGACCACGACCTCCAGCAGTAGGAGAGCCTTCGATTTGATAAGCCGCTTTATGTCATGTACTGAGATTCCACCACTCCATGCCAATAGTATCAATTCAAGCATACCAGTAGCGAACCCGAATAAGAAATCCTCTGGAAGTTTGACACCATCCATATCAATAGCTGCTTGCATGTGTAGACAGTCTGGAGAGCGGTCACTGCTAAAAGAGCGACTTCTTATATGGCGCAAATGACCGACGAATCTCCGAATATTAGAGAAGGCAGGTCATTTGATCTAGCAATACCTGTGGTCATACACTAATGCTCCGTCCTCGATAGCCGCTGAATCTATAGAAAAGGGGGTGTCGCCTGGTAAGACGAGCAAAAGTGAGTAAGTGCAGCCTGAGAGTCGCCTTGGACAAGCGGCACAAGCCCAATGCGTCGGCAACCATACATGACCTTGAGTTGAAGGTTGATCTTTGATAATGAAGTTTGATTTCTCCTGGTCTGAACCTCATCTCAAGAAGCATTAACGCCTTGGAAATTCCACTGTCTTCCAGACGACTTGCATGGCATAAGGGCTGAGCATTGAGGGGGTCACCCTATCGCAGATTCCGAGGACGATGGCACTTGTAATTCCAGCATGAGGTAGGTTATAAATTTCTGTGACGTCTATTCGACATTCCGTAGCAATTACCATCCACTGGGCCTTCTTGAGCTGTAGCTGCCTGCTGGTACGGAGCGGTGGTGTCGAACAAGGGGGTCAACTTATGCGTGGCAGCGGTTAAGTATCAAATTACGTAATGGATACGTTCACGTGATGGCGTTTGTTTAAAAAAGCCTCCACGTTTGGCGAGACTCTGTCACGCGAATGGCTCGCAAGCGCTCCCTGGTCGAGGACACCGAATCTGCTATTCTAGAGTCTCCAGCGAAGAGGCGCCACTTATACCAGCCCCCAAAGACACCGTTTACTACCGTTTCACAGCGTTCTGCTCCGAAAACACCCCGGACACCTTACCCTCTTCATCCTTCAGATTCACCCACAAATCCATTTGGACGGGAACATATTGAAAAACTCTCCTATACCTTGCCACCACCCACATCGTTTTCTAAACATCTCGCGCTTAGGTTTCAATACGTGCGCCGTGACATCAGCCCAAGGCTTGGCGGGGTCTATCGTGTTATCCAAGTACCCTTGAGCTACACATTTATGCATCTGCAGTGCTTGATTTCCTTCCTTTTCAATGGGGTACAACAATTTGGGGACGAAATTGATGAACACTGGTTCGAGGTCATGAAGGACACTATCATGTATAGTGCTCTCTACAAGCCCGGACAGATCAAAACGGGTCAAACGCGGGCTAAACTATCGAAAGTGAAAGACCTATGTCGCCGCTCACTTAATGAACACACCAGTGATTCAGAAGACGACGAACACAGCACTGATGACCAGGAAGCAGAAGAGCACAATTCAGACGACTTGCAATGGGAAGACGAGCGTGAGACCACTATTGGTCAAGCTTGGCCCAAGGGGATCGATCTTGAGCGTGGTATTATTTATGTGAGTGTCTGAGTGAAGAGTTGCCTTCCTTCCTAACCCTAGATTGCAGCATCACAACAAGACCACCGAAGTGCATATTACCCTTAATCGAACCCCCGTCCCTCGCAGGAAGGGTAGATCAAACAATCCATTCGTCTTCAGCGCGCGCGGCCGAGTGTGGCTTTCTCCCCCTCCCCTACCACGGCCCAATTTCTCCGTACTTACGACACGGCCGACTGATTCCATACGGAGTAAATGCGCAGGATCCAGGCGACCGGGGCCAGAGGAGCATGACCTGGCGGACGATGGTTCGGACGGAGACAGTGAAAAAGATAACAATGAGGCCGACGAAGGGGAATTCACCTCAAGACATCCCTTTTATGCAAATGCCAGGGAGGCAGGCAGCGATGATGAATCAGATGAAGATGCTAGTGATGTGGACGATGAAGAGGATCCCACTACAGAGGATCCCGCCGTTGAAATTCATCCCGACAAATGGAATAAGCCACTCTCCTTTGGACGCTATCTTGCCCATTACATGGGTGTTCGTTCTCCCGAAACAGAGACAGAAGACTCTTCCGTCGATGACGATGACGAGGAAAATGAAGCCTCACTTTGTGTCGCTGAACCTCTTCTGGCCTCTACACCTGGCCTTACCAATTCCTCTCGGTCTTCGTCCCCATTCCTCACTTCCTCACCCGCACGAAGTGAGGATGACCCCATACCCCATTGCGCATTCGAAATGTCATATAATCCAATCGTCAAGTACAAATATACTCCTGCGCCTTCGAAGGCCAATCGCATTCGTATCGCACGTGCTGAGAGAAGGATGAACACGATGAAGAAAGGAGAATGGATCTGTGCTCGGGATGAGAGCCTAAGCGCCGAGGAAGAGGTGAATGAGCTTGATGAAGATAATGCAATCTCAGGCAAAGGCGAAGATTGGGATCCTTTCGGAGACGAGCTAGAAGTTTGATTGTCGGGACTTCAGCTTGAGACGCCATGTGTTAACATTATTTTGTATCATATCTGGGCTGAATACAGCATGGTTAGGACGTGACATGAATTTTGGCCAGGCAAATTGAACAAGGCAGCAAATTGGTCGGCACTGGAGGGCCTTGTCATTGATATCATGATGCCCCAATCATATCACACCTGCATCCATCAAGATGTGATGATCGTATAGAGTGCCACTTCAATTATAGAAGCAGAAGAAATCTGCCTCGAGATGGTACAGGATCATCTATCGAGGTATCGTTCTTCGTTCATGAGCCAGGCACATCGCTAGACTGAAGTTGTCCTGGCATCACGTCGGTACTGGCCCTTGTCAATGGGCGAAATGGGTGTATTATTGGCTCAGGTCCCCGCTCTTGATCGTTGCTATGTTGCAACCTCTCCCATTTCGATCACCAACGTTCATGAGGCCTTCGTCAGAAATAGACCGCTCTAGTGAAAGTTGGAATTGTGTGAAGATGTTTCAAATCTATAAGGTCTTGGCCCGACTCACCGTCAGTTAAAAGAGGGTAGCACGGCCCAAACCCACCAGGCTTTTACGGAGGAATACAACACACCTTCCATAGATGGTGATGTTATTGTCCTCCAGGGAGCTTGTCAAACATTGCGCATTCCGATCAAAATGCGCTATATGATCTACGGGAATGGAGGCCACTTCCTAACTGAGTTATGGGCTATCTCGTCTTCTAATCGTAACCGAGAGCCTATGCAACATGGATCTATGCTCTGCAGAAGGGCCCAAACCCGCAAACGTGTTTGAAACGTATGCTTCATCATGGTGTTCTTATCAAATGCCCATTAAAATTTAAGTCTGGTTGCACCTCAAAGCAAGTTGGCGCCACGGATAAAAACGGTATGCAACTATCACCCACTGTGTGATAGAATGCTGTTCAAGCTTCATCTTTGTCAGATATCTTTAAAGCTTGATTATCATCCTCTTCTCAACAACATCAGTAATGAAATTCTTTGCCCCATCGCACAAATCTAGTTCGTGGTGGAGCGGTCTGATCGATATCGCCGCCTCAGCAACTCACAACCGGGATGTGCATTGCCTCTTGTCTTCCCTTTAAAGCTATCAGTGCTCGGCTTTCCCAACCCCTGAATCGTCGCTATTCATTGTCTAAGACTCCCTCCTGCTAACTAATTCAGGCTGAAATTGGATTAGCAGCCTATGATGAGCACTCCGCCCGTTTTCCTTGAGCTGGACCAATCGCAGGCAGTACCCGCCCTGTAGGTACCGATTGCTATTATGACTGCTGATGCAAAGTCCCTCATGGCTATTTATTATTGCGGCTGCTTAGCGCCACTTCACTAGTAAGCCTCCAATGAGTACAGCTGGAAGCATACCCCCTGACATTCTTCCCAGATAGTAGCCTTCCTTCTTAATTGGGGAATGGCTGGAATTTTGCTAATGCAAGCATGTTTGTGCTTCTCGTATCCGATTAAATGCTTTATTAACCCTATCTTACACCAGACACATATTACCTTGCATTCCCCGATGACAATTGGTCCCTGAAGGCCTTGGCTTATGGAGTCGTTATCCTGGAAATATGCCAAACAGGCCTTGTGATGCTTGATGGGATCCGCACACTTGGCGACGGGTTCGGGGACATAAATGCTCTCGGGAAAGTGAATCTCTTGTGGGCCACAACTCCACTGCTTGGAGGAACTGGTACGAAGCATACCTACCAATCACGAACTAGTGCCTCATACATTTTTGAACAGTCGGATTCATTGGGCAATGCTTCTTTGCCTATCGCATTGTGTTTCTCTCGAAGATGAGAGTGATCGGCGCTGTGATTGTTTTGGTGCGATCCCCTTCTCACACGCCCCTTCGTCCTCTGATGACCAATCCACAGTTTTCCTTGGCTTCTTTTGCTTCGGCAATGTTCCTTGCACACCAATTCAGGACCGTACTTCACACTTTACCAGAGCTCCTCACTATAACCAACGTTGTCATTGCTTCTGGTGTGAGTCCCCCCATGAACTTAATGCAGCCGCCTCATTTAACTCTGCAAGCTAGATCTGGAACGGATGTGCAGCCGCATGTGATATTCTGATTGCGTTTTGTATGATATTTTATGTAAGAGGTCACTCACACATAAACACTACTCGTTCAATGTAGGTTATGACCTCGCAGTTGTCACGTTCGGAGAAATGTTTCACCAGGACGCAGGCGTTGATAAACAAGCTCATCCTCCTCACTGTAGAGACAGGCACCCTTACTGGTAAGTCATCCCTTCTCATTGGCCTATTTGTCAACTTCATCGCCTACCAGCCACTGCGGCCATCACAAATGTCATCCTCTTTGTTGGATATAGAAATACCCCAACTGTCGCCTGTTATTTTGCGATTCCCGCGATATCCATTTCGAAGCTATATGCCATTACAATGCTTGCGCTTTTCAACAGCAGGATCCGAGTCATTGGCGGGCGAGATGCTGTGCTTGGAGAAGCAGCCTATATCTCTGACTTCCTGTACCACAACGGCAAAGGGTTCCAAATATTCCGGAGAGGACCACAAAACGGCGAAACAGAAATCAGGATCGAGACACAAACTGTTCAGCAAATCTGGGAAAATGAAGGAAAATGGCGCAAGGTAGGGCTTGTTTTTCCTGTGCTTATTCTTTCTTGTCTTACTGATATTCTGGCTGGTGGCAGGTGGGTCGAGTCGGTATTGTGTCCGATGGCATCGAAGTTGCCAGAACACGGCATGATACTGAAGAATCGAGTTCAGTGGATATCCATCATGTGCATCCCTTCGTGCATGAATAAAAAAAACCAAAGAATTGTTTTAGATGAATGTATGTTACGAGTGGTGGGCTTAGAACTCAGTTTGTATGTTATTTTTGGGTTTGTCTTGGGAATGAATTCTTGAGGGATCGTGAAGTGTTAGCAACTGGCATGACTTACTCTAGTTGCTTGAAATCAAATTATTTCTCTTGGCCCTGTCCATGTCTCGATGTTGATGATGGGAGTGGGAGATCTGGCCTACTGGCCAGGTCACGAGGCCGACAGGGGACACCGGTGGGTCACCCTGACTCCAACCTCACTCGGGTCTGTCACCTTGTGTGCATCCACAGTCTGCTCAGTTTGTGTCCAAGGACAATAAAGTAATATTTAAAAGGGAATGGAGGGAGGGACAAAAGGAAAAGATGGAGCCAACAAAGGTTGGCTGTTACTGTATGTAGGGTATGAGAATAAAGAGGATGGAGAAACCCCACCTCATCCCTCATCAGGGGTGGCACCATGTGCATGGTTCTTCTTTTCCCTTCACTACATTGCAAGATCATCCCCTACAAGGCTACAACATGATATTGGATGTTTGAAAGGATACCAAGCTCAATAGGTTCACTTTACTGCACATTAAGCTTATATGCTTAGGGATTGGCACAGGTATGCAAAACCCACAGGTAAGTATGACAGGTTAGCCTAGGGTATGGGTACAGGTTGCACATACCTATGTTACAGTGTATCATGTAACATGATTCAGCGAACATTCCCAGTGTACCATATGATATGGGTTCAGCAAATTTGCTGAACTGGTGAATAATATAGTATCTATATTAGGTGTGGATAATTGGTTCAATTTACGGGACTGAATGGGTCAGCCATAAATTGATCGTAAATTCGCTCTTCTCCGGATTCCCTCCTCAAGCACTTGGCAGGCCCTGCAAGTGACACATCCCTCCCCCACACAGCCCCCCCCTGTTGCCCATCACCCATTGTCCCCTCCAACACTCGAGCCAAACAAAGCAGCAACTCGAATCTGTAATCTGTAAACCCCCCCACCAGTGATCTATGTCCCCAAAGATGCAATGAATTCTAACTTCGAGGAATGGATAAAAATGGTGGCGGATAACATATGTATCAGCCATTATTTCGCATGTTGACTAGTTGAAACAACCACTATCACACAGAAAGTCAATGCAGCTATTTCATGAGACTTTACTCTTATTGACTATTTTCATGACATGTTGCTCTTAAGAAATCATGGCGACGACTTGATCAACTTTCAGCATGCTCTTTGATGCAAACTCCTGAGTAATCTCGCATCCGAAGGCAGGGACTCAGATGAAGATCTGGATGGTGACAAGGTGGTGGTGATTCTTCTCAGGTAAAGAAGAAGACAAATA
>JASFDG010000652.1:0-11143 GCA_036937095.1 Phaeolepiota aurea
TTTGATGCACTTGTTGTCTCTCTTCCATTGAGTACAGTTATAAACAGTGTGGTTCCAGGCACTATGTATCCACATCCTATCTCCATCTTCACCAGTGACAACTTAACAAAATGTCACTCAATGGCTGGCACCCTGGTGAATGAAGCATTCGCACCAAACTTGGACTCAGCAGTGGCGCCACGGATCACTTTTACACTGACATCGAGGGCGCACTGCCTGGGGATCACACCCAGTTTCACTGTGCGAACCTTCTGTTCCTGCCGCTTGCCATTTTATATGCTGGTGGCCACCCATGGGGCGTGGTGCTCACTGCATGCAATGGGCGGCCTGGGTTTGTGAGCCATCCACGATATACGATGCTCATAGTGGATGTGGCACTATGGGCTGGGGAGCCCTTGATGTATGTCAGGGACCCAGGCATGCATAACCATGAGCAAGAGGCAGAGGGGGCAATACATGTTGCGGGAATTGGCATCGATTTTTCGAATCGCAGGAGTTTGTGGGTAACATGGTGGAGTTCACATGGATGTGTGATGGTGATACTGGGAACATGCATGTGCATCTGGAGATTGTGGTCAATGAGGCGATTGGGTATGTTTTTTTCTCTTGATTATCACTAACATAGGGGGTACTCATGTTCTTTTGTTGGCAGCAATTGTCCAAAGTATATCTCGATACATAATCTTGTACCACATGCTGTGCGGGCCCCCCATGTAGTATTGGAGAATCTGCACCTGTCGGAATCTGATACACTCCCAGATGATGTTATTGCGCTGATTCATGCTTTGGATATGGTGTTCCTTGGAACCACATATGCTGCATCACCAGAGGATGAGAAACAGTTCCCATCTCACCTCGGCATGAACCAATGTGGTGGCAGACCTGGTTTTGTGCGTGTCTCGAATAAGTGAACTCTTATCGTGCCAGACTTCTCAGGTGAGTGCACCCCTTCATAAAAACATAGTGCAGGGGAAAATGCTAACAACATATTGAATCAGGGAATCATATCATGACCTCACTCGGCAACATCGAGGCCATGCCTCTTGCATTGCTGACCTTCGTGTCTTTCCTCACGGGGGACATCCTGTACCTCACTGGTTCTGCGAAGAACCTGATCGGCACTGTAGCGCATGCAGTGATGCCCCTTCAAAACACACTCACAGCAATCAACATCACAGGGTACACCTTTGTGAGAGATGCGCTGCCCCTGCAGCAGCGCCCAGGCACACATCCCGTGTGGAGCCCATACAGCCCTCCGATTAAACTGCTCATGGAGGAGCGCACTGCATCCCATCTGTTCGCGGAATCGGACAGGCGCACCGGCCAGCTCATCACAATCGATATGCGCAGCCTGATGGTGGTGTTGTTTACGTGGGAGGTGGCACCGCCCCCCAGTGATGGCGGTGAGGAGGATGAAAGGCAGCTGGTGATTACGCCCGGGCAGGTGATCGTGATGGACTTTGCGCCGCTGCTCGGGGCACGGCGGTATCAGCATATGGCGCTGTTCGAGCCGAGTGTGGTGAATGATGATAAGATCCGCACGTGGACTGTGTCGTTGTCATTGTTGGCTGGGGAGACAGGGCCTTTGCGGTTCTTCGCTGGGCGGGTGTTTGAATCTGAGCAGGACGATGGTGGGGAGCTGATCTACCTTTGTGGACTGGAGGCATTTGAGCGGGGCACCGTGGCGATGCTGACGGATGCTGGTGTTGCGAGAGAGAGGATTCGGACAGCTTTGAATATTAAGACAGGGAAAGGGAGTTTTCGAATGGCGATGGGTTGGGCCTTGCTTTTTTTTAAATTGATCTTGCGCTTGTATCTACATAAATTTCAATATCTGTCTGGCCTACTATCCCACTGGGGGAGGGGGGGGGTGAACTATTACTAGAGGAGAATACCGAATTTACTTCTCACAAAGTGCCGCCCCCATTGAGTGGCTGGGCCCCCAGAGTTACGTGCCTCCGCATTGTCAGTCGCCAACATTGCATATCTGGTGCTTGCTGCATACTCAGTCAAAAATGGCAGCGATGTCACCAAGGTATTTCCA
Organism: Phaeolepiota aurea; assembly: GCA_036937095.1. Lineage (NCBI taxonomy): Eukaryota > Fungi > Basidiomycota > Agaricomycetes > Agaricales > Squamanitaceae > Phaeolepiota > Phaeolepiota aurea. The sequence continues at coordinate 2,045 of JASFDG010000652.1, forward strand.
CACCTAACATCCATTACCCTGATGTGCCACACAACATATCCAGGGCTCCCATATCATGCTCGTAGGAATCGACTTTCAGATGGGTGGCACCACGGTGCATTTGGCCCTCCGCTCACATGACATGTGTGTGTCATAACAATCATAATAGCTATCATTTCACTGTATGTGAGTGAATTCATTGTGCGCTATATCTCCGAAAAGCCCGTGCGCACCCCCCAACCCTCAGAGGCCAAGAAGACACCAACGGCAAAGGTGCAGCATGGGATGATGACTCCACACATCACGGCGATGCTCTGCGTGCTTGTGTTTGATACGATGTGCATTTTCGTCAGGTGTGTCTCTCTTTGTTATGACAGGCATGACATAAATGGATAGATGGGATGGACCTGTCATCAGCAATGAGCGCTACTTCAGTATGCGTTGTTTCTCTCCTTCTCTTTTCTTGCATCGTTTTTAGAATCGCAATAAATTAGACACCATGGACGGAGCGATGGTCATGCTTGCGATGCTTATACTCAATATTGCGTACCCAGGGCTCCTTCTGAGCGATGGGTTCCAGCAGATGGCGGTATCACCCAAGTCATTTAGAAGCTTCAGCAAGGCTGATGTGGCATAGACGGCTGGGGAGTGTCATTCCCCTTAATCAGGACTGCAGTCAAGGGCAACAATGTACATATATATATATCGTAATCTGATAGAAATGGAAACCGAAGATATGTAAATCAACCTGCACAAGTCATTTGCGAGTGCTGAGATAGAGTCTGTACACCTGCCTTGATGACATACTTACTAAATTATACCCCTTTTCTGACTGTCATCCATCCTTACTGTGTTTCCCATTTGAGTCCACGTCGCCTCACTTGGGCTTTTTTCCATGTAGATTCGAAGAAAAATATGACAACTTGCATAAATGGGACTGCCGTCAAAATGATAGCGAGGGTCTGGCCAAAGGTCCAATCCCCTTCCGAGATGTGATCACTGCTATCGGGAATGAGCAACTTGCAGTTTTCGTTAATTGTAAGCTCTGTGGTTGTGATGAGGTAGAGCTGTAAGCTGAGAGTCATGAAGACGAAGGCGACATATTTACGGTGCTGGCTTTGCATCTGCTCGTCGGCCCCACTGGTGTGGTCATGGCTGAAACACCCATCTAAAAACCCAATGATGAAGATGACAGGAATAACGACAAGAGTCGGAATAATGAGTGACAAGATCAGATTGAAGATGGGTGTAATGATGAAAAAATAATAGGCGAGGGACCCACTGCGGAGTGATGGGGACATGACAGGGACTGCTTTGTGCAGTATAAGGAAGTGCATGAATGGAGTGCATTGAGAATCCTGGCCACCAAACGTCTGGATAGTAAACCACAGCCACAGACCAAACCCGGCAATGAGGAAAAGATGGGCAGATGCCAAGGCTGCCATGATCTGAATTGATCTCTGTGTTGCTCATCCGTGGAGGTGGTTGGGTGTTATGCCTGATAGGAAATCTGAATTTCCTTGTGGTTCCATGGTTTTCAGCTTAGCTTTGAGCAGTTCCCTCTCAATCGTGAGCAGTGCCAGCGCTTGGGAGATGAGCCTGGGATCCCCCTGCTCCCCATCACCACCTTGGGTCAGGAGCGCCTCCCTCTAAGCCTCCAACCTCTCAACGAGCTGTCGGCATTTGTATTCTATGTCCTGGACCATGTTCATTGTGACATTTCGATCGTGGGTCGTCCCGAGCTTTCCAAACATATCATGCACTTCCGCAATCCAACTATCCTTCCCCACCCTTTTCTCATCGGACTCAGACTCTGAATTCCCCCCCAAGAAACCCTGCCACAGGTTCCCCAATGCCTGTGGGCCCTTGTGGTTCTGTTGGACTTCAACCCCTTCTACCTGCTCCGACCCCATATAGAATAGCAGCAGGAAGAATGTGAGTGCACTTGTGTTGTTGATCAAGCTAAGGTTCAATACAATGAGGGTGTGATGGACTGATAGGCCGAAGGTCTTGGACTGTAAGATTGTTGCAATGACCAGCATGCAGCCGGGTAATAGGATGCCCAGATAGACGTTGACCAGGCTCTCGATCTTGTGTTTTTTGATGATGCCATCTGCTCCGGCGATGAGGGGGTGGATGATGCTGAGGACTACTTGGATATATATGGCTGCACAGACGCCGATCCCTGAGATGTCGGGATTGGGGGTGATGCACTGGGGTAGTACCGCTGGTGTTGCCATCAAGAGATGCGAGGAGCCGACTCCTCAAAGGTTGGAGTTAAGTATTGGCAGTGGCCTACCTTTAACCTCGTGCTCAAAGCTCATTGACAGGTAGCATGGTTTTAATAATGTACTTCATATCCTTGAGACATAGGCACTGACTCCACATTGGAGGGAGGTAGATGCTAGACAAAGGTCACCTAACACCTACACTCTCATAGCTGGCTGCACGAATTTTCATTCAAGCTTTGAATATATAGTTCACGGTATTCATTAGCATACCATTGTTATTATAGGCCAACTTGAGGCCAACGGTTCGGATGGGTCTGCGAAGGTTTCGCATGCTAGGATTTCACTGATGTGGACAAACTTGTCAGCAGCCAGTATGGGTGCTTAGAAGACAGAAGCCCACAAATATAAGAAAACCAAGAACACTGAACGTCTTAAGAAACACACTCTCTACTGTGCTCAAACCACGTTTGCAGGAACCGGGCCAAAAACGGTACTTAGGCATTGGGTTAGCAGAGAGCGATTACTTGGGGTAAGCTCCAGTTCAGTGCAGGGGGCAGGCCAGGACAGACAGGGAGAAGACCCCTGGGTCTCGATCGTAAATAGTCAAAGCATTAGTAGTTTCAATATGGGGCGGCGGCAGAGCCCCAATTTGCATCAAAAAAAATGGGACTCTGTGGTCCCCGTGTTTGGAGTAGGCCAACTCATTTGTTCAGGAAGTGTCTTGGTCCTGGGCGAGTTGATAGTCAGGAGTGGTGAGCAAACCCATGATGGGTGGGAGTGGGAGATCTGGCCAAATAGGCCAGACCCCAGGTCACAAGGCCGCAGGGGACGCCGGTGGGTCACCCTGGCAGGCTCACTAGGGTCTGTCATCGCATTTACTCGAGGTCTCTAAAACACATAAATATGTATAAAGGGAGTGGATGGTGGGATCAAAGGAAAGCTATAAGGCTAGTTGAGGCCGGTCGGTAGGGTAGAAGGTAGTGACATGGGTTATGCAACATTGGCAACTGACTCAATGTGGGTGGCACTTTGTGAGAAGTAAATTCCATATTCTCTGCTAGTAACAGTTCATCCCCCCGGTGGGATAGTAGGCCAGACAGATATCGAAATTTATGTAGATACAAGTGCGAAATCATTGAAAAAAAAAGCAAGGCCCAACCCATCGCCATATGAAAACTTCCTTTCCCTGTCTTAATATTCAAAGCTCTCTGTCTGGATCCTCTCTCTCACAATACCAGTGTCCGTCAGCATCGCCATGACGCCCCGCTCAAACGCCTCCAGCCCACAAAGGTAGATCAGTTCCCCACCATTGTCCTGCTTGGATTCAAACACCTACCCAGCGAAGAACTGCCGCGTCAAATGCCCCTGGTGCCGATGCACCTGAACCGCCACCCCCTTCTCCCGAATCGTCCCTAGGCTGGGAACATCCGTGTCAGGACTTGAGCTGGAATCATTGCCTCCAGTAGCAAAGATATGCAGCACAAGTTTCATGTTCACATGCCCGCCCCCGCATACCTCACCGCCGTGCAATGCATCATCAATCAATCTCAAAATGACACCCAGCTCGCACGTTGAGATGAGCAGCTCAATGTCCCACCTTCCACCCTGCGCATCCAATGCGAGCCATGCAAGCATGCTCAGGAACGGCGTTACACCGATCCCACCAGCGATCCAAAGCAGCCACATCACACCAGTAACAGGAAGACCTAATCCTAGCGGCTTTGAATCGGGCAGCACAAACTCGCCTATGATACCTACAAGCCTAACTTTCAGCCCCAGCGGGCACGCATCACGCAGCGCCTCTGGCCGAAGCTCCACCAGCTTCTATGCAATCATGAACAGTGCACCTGTCACAAGACCTCTGGCCTTCGCGTGCAGTGTCATCATCAACCACAAAGGCCCTGTCTCCCCCCCAGCTGACGACGACAACAACACAGTCTATGTGTGGATCTTATCATCGTTCACTGCACTCCTCAGCTTGAATGGTGCCATATGCTGATACTGCCGCACCCCAAGCAGTGGTGCAAAGTCCATCACAATCACCTGCCTGGGCGTAATCACCAGCTGTGTCTTATCCTCCTCACCATCACCATCACTGGAGGACGGCGCCACCTCCCATGTGAATGACACCACTGTTGGGCTGCGCATATCGATCGCGACAAGCTGTGTGGTGCGCCTGTCTGATTCCGCAAACAGATGGGATGCAGTGTGCTCCCTCCACAAGCAGTTTAATCGGGGGGCTGTATGGGCTCCGCACAGGATGTGTGCCTGGGCGCTGCTGCAGGGGCAGCGTGTCTCTCACGAAGGTGTACCCTGTGATGTTGATTGCTGTGAGTACGTTTTGAAGGGGCATCACTGCATGCGCTGCGGCACCGATCAGGTTCTTCGCAGAACCAGTGAGATACAGGATGTCCCCCGTGAGGAAAGACATGAAGGTCAGTGATGCGAGAGGCATGGCCTCGATGTTGCCAAGCGAGGTCATAATATGATTCCCTGATTCAATATGTTGTTAGCATTTTCCCTTGCACTATGTTTTTATGAAGGGGTGCACTCACCTGAGAAGTCTGGCATGATAAGAGTTTGCTTATTCGAGACATGCACGAAACCAGGTCTGCCACTGCGTTGGTTCATGCTGAGGTGAGATGGGAACCGTTTCTCATCCTCTGGCGATACAGCGTATGTGGTTCCAAGGAACACCGTATCCGAAGCATGAATCAGCGCAATAACATCATCTGGGAGTGTATCAGATTCCGACAGGTGCAGATTCTCCAACACTACATGGGGGGCCTGCACAGCATGTGGTACAAGATCACATATCAAGATATACTTTGGACAATTGCTGCCAACAAAAGAACATGAGTACCCCCTATATTAGCAGTAATCAAGAGAAAAAAACATACCCAATCGCCTCATTGACCACAATCTCCAGATGCACATGCATGTTCCCAGTATCACCATCACACATCCGTGTGAACTCCACCACATTACCCACAAACTTGTTCCTCCTGCGATTCGAAAAATCGATGCCAATCCCCGCAATATGCATCGTCCCCTCTGCCTCTGCCTCTTGCTTATGCTTATGAATGCCCAGGTCCCTGACATGCATCAAGGGCTCCCCAGCCCATAGTGCCGCATCTACTACGAGCGTCGTATATCATGGATGGCTCACAAACCCAGGCCGCCCATTGCGTGCAGCGAGCACCGCGCCCCACGGGCAGCCACCAGCATCTAAAACGGCGAGCGGCAGGAACGGAAGGTTCACACAGTGAAACTGGGCATGATCCCCAGGCAGCGTGCCCTTGATATCAGTGTAAAAGTGATCTGTGGCACCACTGCTGAGCCCGAGTTTGGTGCGAATGCTTTGTTCACCAGGGTGCCAGCCATTCAGTGACATTTTGTTAAGTTGTCACTGGTGAAGATGGAGATAGGATGTAGATACATAGTGCCTGGAACCACACTGTTTATAACTGTACTCAATGGAAGAGAGACAACAAGTGCATCAAATGACCAATCAGTCACATGCCCTTTTGTGCTTTGTAATCACCATCAAATGACATCACACCTGCCCTTCAGGAGACGCCAGTGATTATGCCAAGTTTACTAATAAAAAAAGTACGGATGGGCAGAGGAAAGTGATCGCAGCGAGTCAAATGAAAAAACCAAACTCAAAGCCCTTTTGGACCCTCTGTATACTGCACATTGAACCTGACGTCAAAGACCAGAGTTAGTCTATAATATTCCAATGGTAAGGCGTTGTAACACAAACCACGTAGGGTCATACTTGGCATAAGTACGCTTCATGAACTGATATTCACCATACAAGGAAAACACGTCCTGCGACTTGTCACACTCATTAAGGTAATGCGGGTATCCTCTAGAATGGAGGACCCTAGATACCAGTTTCTCATCAGCATTTCATGCCAAGGGAAATGTACTCACTGTTCAAATAGCAACTGCCTCTCCTGCTCAAACCTCTTTGGGACCGACTTGTGATGCGGGGCCAATGTTGCAGAGAACTGCACGAGCATATAGCCTCCACTTGGTGGCACTATCACGTTCCCACCATTCCTCCGCATGGCATCCACCATCGGCTGCAGCACCGGCATAAACGCCACCACTGACTGCGCCAGGTCACCGCTGAACGTTGCCGTGAAGTTCTTCCAGCTCGTGTGTGCATTTTTGAATGCCCGCACATCCACGATGAGAGCCGATGAGCTGAAGAGTTGTATGCCCACTCCCCAATCGTCCCCTGCTGGCAGCACCTTGCTGACATTGATGTAGCTGAGCGGTTTTAGGTCTGTCATTATGGTGCGGAGCTTTAGGAATGGGCTGAAGATCGATGGTGGGAGCTGCATGCCATGGTAGAACATATACACAATGACGAGGGAGGGTGGCAGTCCAGGGAGTACCCCCTTGACATTATATACGAGAAATCCTAACGTGGTCTCATCAGAAAACCCCAACCCCCTATGCGAAACCTTGCCAACTCACCTGCCTTTAGGTCCTTGACCGTGTGTATGAAATGAGCAGTCGCCTTGAGAACTGCATCTATCTGGGAATTATCATACTGGAGATTTATCAATACCTCAATCCAGCCAGCAACAGAGAACAAAACGCACAAGAACCGTGCCACCAAACCAAGCCTTCTCATCCTTGGTACCAGTACGCACAGCAGTCACCTCGACCCAAGTGACAATACCAAAGCAGTTTCCACTGCCCTTCAAAGCACGGAGGAGGTTGCTGTATTTGTTATCCCTCATCGCTGTGACAAGATTCCCATTCACCATGACAATGTCCGCCTCTTGAATGGTATCTGCCAAAAACCCTTCAGATTGCGAGAGCCAGCTTAGGCCACCTCCGAACATAAGCCCAAGGCCGACATCTCTGAAATGCATTTAGGAAGAGTGTGTCAATTCAGAAGAAAACATGTTTACGCTTGGCGTCCCCCAACAGGAGCAACTCCAAAAGCCTCAGTCTTTGCAATAGCATCACCCCAGTGAATATCAGGCTGCATGACAATGGTCCCTTTCCTCTTATTATACAACACGTCCATCATCTTGCTGAAATTGATCAAAATACCGTCGTCCACGCTGAAAACCCTGACCACGAATGAGAAAACGCGGCCCGAGGAAAGGAAAAAAAGGGGACTCCATCCCTGCTTACTTGTTCCAACCCTGCATAGCACTATGCCCACCCACCTGGACCGCATACCGCGCTTTGTTGCTGAAGATGCTGCGCATGGCCCTCTGGATGTCGCTCGCTGTTTGGGGCATGACGATGCAGTGCAGTTTCTGGACCCTGTTCTTGATGTCCTATGCACCGCCTGCAGTGATGTTGTATAGACTCAAACCCAGGGGAAAGACGATGCTGGATCCAAGATGCGACTGGATTTCCGAATACGCCCGTGCAGCCCCGCCCAAGCCCGGCGACGATGACGACAATGATGATGATGATGATGATGAGGGGGTCAGGAGAGTGCCCAGTGGGGTGTCTGGGGCGACGTCCTGCCGAGGGTCGAGGGAGTACCCGCCCGGAGCCACAGAGCCATAGCACACGCTGAGTGAGCAGAGCTGGAACACAGCGAGGAGGGCGCACTTCAGGCTCAGCATCTCTTTTTCTTTCACTTGTGCGCCCATACGTTTCGTGGGTAGCATGCTTATATACCAGCCATATGGGCACCCCAGATCACTGGAGGTGTGGGAAGGCTGATACGGAGGATCTAACCCTGCGCCATAATGCCCGTCGGGTGTAAAAGGCCTTGGTTAGCGGGGAGAGCGTCACTTGTGCTAGAGACGTAAGTGAAGTGCTGAGGGTTTAGAGAAGAACTCGATGAGAAAGTAGCTTGGAGGCGGGGTATATGCGACATACCACATATATAAAAAATTGGCCCCTCCAAGTTGTTTGAGTGTGTGGACACTGTGTGCGTTACCATATGTAAGGAGAAGATCCCCCAAATCCCGCAGGGCTTGGCAGATTGTGCCTGTGAAAGTGGTGCCCTTTTTTACTGGTGGCGCAGGTACACCTATCATATCATCCCTTTGCGTTAATATCATGAGTCATTGTTCCAAGCCGATGAAATATCTGTTGCTGACCACGTGGGTGGGCACTCATTGTCGCACACTGCTGGCAACTCCCGATGGTTTCTTCCACCCCCTAGGGTCACAATGACTCTCAGGCCCAGCATCAGCACTTCCGAGTCAGCAACAGCGGATGGCACCCACGAGATACTTAATTGTGGTACTACTAAGCTTGAGGTCTGCATAATCATATGCATGCAGACAATACTGATGCATGATGGGGTGGACCCGTTGCTTTTTCAACTTAACACAGAATGCTATCCAGAGTCTATTATGGCGGGGAGTGCCATTAGACTCTCAGGTATGTCCGCAGCTTTCTCTCCATTTATATATCTTAAAGGCACGAGAAGCATAAGCATATAGGAGAAAAAATGTGAATCGGGAGTCTCAACAGAAATTTGTAAGACTGTTGTGCCCTTCACTCACTCCGTTGTAGTGATGGCTCCAGGAGGTGGGTCCCTCTGTGATCCCTACGTTATCTTCGATATCCAACATGAAATTTTATTTTAGCAGTACAAGATGTTATTCCGATCAATGATCCTGCGGTGTACCGTTATATTCCAACGCAATATATTGCTCGAATTTTCATCATCCTGTTCGCGATATCAACTGGTGGGCATTCAAGTTCCCAGAAATTTACCAGCACGTATCTGACCTAAAACAACCCTCAATCTAAACGCGAAATTTCCTAGCCACCCATTTCGCACAGATGATATACCATCGCACTTGGTGGGCGCTCCCAACAATATTAGCATGTGGCATCCTCGAGACCATCACGTGGTCCGCCGGATATCGCTCCAGCATATCCCCAT
>JASFDG010000654.1:0-11087 GCA_036937095.1 Phaeolepiota aurea
TTTCTCGATCGCGTCCCGTAACCTGCTGGACTTGAAAGCCATATTGCCTTCTTCCTTCAGCTTTTCCACATCTCTGACGCGTTTCCGCAGACGCTGAGCGGGCTCATGTCCAGGATCCAACCGAAGTGCGGATTGAGCATGTTGTAGAGCTTGGGGTTGAAAAGATAGATCCCAGCGTTGATTTGTCTTGGTTGTCATCGCATTCTACAAGAACAACTTGCACAGTGCATGTATTACCCATTCTTAATTAGATAGGGTAGAAGGTGCGGCTTACGTTGGGTGCCAGGGAATGTGACGACATGGCTACACATCCTTTCAAGCCACAACTTTTGAACCCAAGTCACTCTGACAGAGAATGGACGAGTGGGATGTTAAATTCAGGGTGGGGCTGGCACTTGGTGCTTGCGAACTAGCTTACATATAAAAATTGAAATGCCTGGAACGGGTTTTTGCCTTGGCAGCCCTCCATTTGCAGTGCCTTTTCATTATTTCCGATGTTGTCCTTGACTGTTAAAAAGTAACCAGAAGAACGAAGGTCCCAGGTCCACCGCTGGCTCAATGCGCCCAAGGCAGGTTTGAACAGTTATATTAGCCTTATTGACTGCTGTAGCCATGGTCATGCATATCCTAAAACCATGCTCCACCTCGCCAAATGCCAATTGGCGCTCGGTTTGTCTACCCCTGCGTCATACACTGTTCGGAGTATCCTGAACTAGAACCACAGAATGCGCAGGCACTCCAACTGCGCGCCAAGATCCAGGTGTTGGAAGGACATGTGCGGAATTTTGAGGCTGCACGTGGGCAGAAAGACTGGGGGATGGCTAGACTTGCACTGGACAAGTGTTTGCAGGCTATTGAAGGTGAAGGAGGGAAGATTCCTACGGATTGGCGGATTTGGCGGGTCGAGCTCGAGTTGTCAAGAGCGAACTGGGACGCTGCTGGTAGCGCTGCCAAGTAATCTGCTCAGTATTCTCCCCTTGGTCTTGGTTTCTCATCGTTTTCTAGTGACGCTCTGCAGACGAATCCAAACTCACCTGAAGTACTCGCTCTGCGAGGGCTCGTACTATTTCTATCAGGAAAGCTTCCCAATCTTCCCAGCAAGCCATCTGTAGGTCAGGTTTAATAGTACCCGATAGATGGTGAGCCGCAGTGCTGTGTCGACGGTTGAGTTTTTTTTAAACACATACACGTCCAGCATATGTCTGAATTTTGACCGTAAATACTGAATAGTACGGCATGAATGGCCAGCACCAGAGGTAGTTGTTTAATTATGCTGTTGAACTTTCAATTACCGAGATCGCTTGTTTGGCCATATTTTATCAACAGCTTCGCGCTTTCGGGAGATCTAAATGCGGGTTCCTTTCTGACCACCACCACCGTCAAAGCCATTACTGGATCCAAAGGTTGTCCCGAGGACTTTTCCATCACCTGAACTCGCTTTATAGGCATAGTCTACCCAGAGGCTCCTCAGATCGACACCCTTGGCCTGAGAGCCTCAGCAACACTGCATTCTAATGCAAGGATTGGTCCTCGATTATACCCTGCCCAACGAATCTGAGGAACCGACATCCAGCGATTTAGCCCTACCCAAGGCCATGACGAACTTGCAACCCCACACTCTTTATGTGCCAATCGAATCACCTCCCACCCCTGCGCCATCTCCAGGTCCTTCCCAAATCGACATGCAGCCCCTACAATTTATGCCCACTCGAGACAGCCAAGTCCGCAGGCAGTTTTTGTCTTCTGTTATAGGCTCGTGCACACCATCCGAGCTCCTCTTCATATCTGCAACCATTGCGCCTCTCTTGAAGCGTGATTTCCTCTTCCATTTGCCCCCTGAGCTGGCGATCCACATCCTTCTTTACATCGATAACCCCAAGACACTCACTCGCGCCTCACAAGTGAGCAGATACTGGAGGACTCTTGTGTCGGACGAATGTATATGGAAGGAAATGTGTATTCGGTTTAAATTTGACGATTGGAATCAAGCGGGGGAACCTGAGGCGGCGCGAGCGCGGCGGAGGAAGAGGTGGAAGCGAGGGAAGGGCTCATCACCTGAAGAATTCAAGTTACCCTATCCCTCTGAGCTATCGGCGGAATGGCTGGCTGAGAAGCGAAGGCAGATACGTTTACACCAACCTGCCCACCAGGATACACTCTCTTTTCGCCAGTATTTCAGAGATTCATACATAAGTGGTGAGGATATATTCTGTTGCCCTGTCAATCAGAACTCATTTCACGGCAGTTATCAATTGGCGACAGGGTGGACACCTAGTTCGTGCCCATCGCCAGCACATATCCCCTCCTGACGAAGGTGTGATCACTTCCCTGGCCCTCGATACGGAATGGGTTGTCGTCGGCCTTGCAAATTCCAAGATACATGTGTACAGCGCGCGGACTGGTGTCCTTGCACGTACTCTGGTGGGACATGATTCAGGCGTTTGGGCTGTGTTCCTTGTCAGTGCAGGTGGTTGGAGGGATAGGAACGTGCGCATTTCTAGCACTCGGAAAGAACGGAGGGACGACCAAGGAAGAGGAAGGGAAGCATCGGACATGTTTGGGGCTGGACTTGGGGCAGGGTCAGAGAATTCGACTGGAGGCGGGGTGGACACACAGTCTCGAGATCGACGCCGACAGGCTACCCCTGAACAGAATAATTTCCGCGGCTTGCACTCTGAATTTACCGGCCTGGGATTAGGGCACGCCCTTGACCATCTCTTAACGCCTCTCCTACGCGAAGCCCTAGGTCTGAAGTCATTGGACGATTTAGGAGATAGCGACGACCAAGTATTTGATGAGGACGCCGAAGACTCTGATACGGATTCGGATGAGGACAAGTCGTCGCCAGGAAGGCGTAGTGATATGTGTTGCGCTGCTCAGGGTTGGGGTCAGCCCAATGCTCTCGTAGTCAGCGGAGGATGCGATAAGATGCTGAGAGTATGGGATATCAGATCAGGGTACGGGTAGTATTGCATCCTCGCCGTTCTCACTGATGATACCCTCAGGCAATGTGTCTACATCTTGTCCGGGCATACGTCGACGATTCGGTGCATGCGTGTGCTGCACAATCGCCCCATTGCAGTCACCGGCTCCCGCGACTCAACATTACGCGTTTGGGACGTGCAACATGGTCGTGGTCTCCGCGTCTTGGCTGGACACCAGGATAGCGTACGGTGCTTGGATGTGTGCGGAAACCGCGTCGTTAGCGCAAGCTATGATACCACCTGTCGGGTTCGTTTGCCTTCGATGTTGCCTGTATATGCTAGGCTCTGACGAACCATCTAGCTGTGGGATATTGATACTGGGGAATGCCTGCATATCTTGAGAGGGCACCTTCACCAGCTCTATTCTGTCGCGTTTGATGGGGAATGTATTGCATCTGGGGGGCTTGATACCACTGTTCGCGTTTGGGATGCAAAAACAGGGTACGTCAGTTTATTGCATCGAGAAACCCAACTACACGATTAAATCTTATGATGCTAGACGATGCATTGCCCTTTTACAAGGCCATACCGCGCTCGTCTGCCAACTCCAGCTCTTCTCCAATATCCTCGCAACAGGAGGCTCTGACGGACGCGTCATCACCTTCTCGCTAGACACCTTCAAAGTCCTGCATCGCATCGCCGCGCACGATTCCTCGGTGACGTCTCTGCAGTTTGACAAGCGATTCTTGGTGACGGGGGGCAACGACGGGCGGGTTCGCCTATTTGAGACGGAGACGGGCGCGTATGTGCGCGAGCTGAGCGATGCGAGTGATATTGTATGGAAGGTGGGGTATGTGAGGGACACGTGCGCGGTGATGTGCAAGCGCGCGGGGAAGACTGTGATGGAGATATGGAGTTTGCAACCTAGAAATGGGCGATGAGCGCTGAGCGGTGGGCGACTCTGATGATGGTGAAATATCCTGATGTCGTGTTAGGGCTGGTGTAACTTGTGCGTATTTGTATGTTGTTGTAGAATGGCATGTTGTAAAAATTGCTTCCAGTTCCGCGCCGAGACGAGGCACCTCGCCACTTTGAGAGATGAAGACTCGAAGACAGGCTCCCACCACCCCTACCAAAACCCCACTCTTCATATGTGGGCAGCCCCGACCGTAGGACGCGAGACGCCAAGCCCGTGGCGCCGTATATATCTATCTCACTGTGTCTTCACACCAGTTCACCAAATAGTTCTGACTACGACTGGCCGTGTTGGCCGCAAAAACATGCTAGATCTGTCGATGGAGTACGCATGCACGGCTGTTCCGGAAATGTTAATTTTGCCTGAGCTCTCTCTGCTAATTGGAAATTGACGTGTTCTGACTATTAGGCATATTTTCATGGGGAAGGCACCACTGAAAAGCCCGAGCCTGTGATGCGAGAAAATGAACTCCGGGCGTGCATAGGTATATTTGGCACAAAGGACAGAAGCATGCCATCGTGAGTAAGGAATAGACTCATACATACTTAATCGCATTAGTACATGTGCCTACATTTTCCAACCCCACCTCAACTACGTCTCCATCCGTCAGCCAAACCGGATCTGTTTTCCCTAAGTTAACGCCACTAGGCCTATATCACACACATCAGAAAAACATCAGTACCACCACAAAAAAAACCACTCACGTTCCCGTGAAGATAACGTCGCCAGGAAGCAACGTCGTGCCCATCGAGAAGAACGAGACGAGGTGCTTCACGCCGAATATCATGTTCGCCGTGCTCGAGTTCTGCTGCGTCACGCCGTTCACCTTGGTCCATATATTGAGCGTCTGCGGGTCCGGGATCTCCTTGGTCGACACGATCGCGGGGCCCCACGGCGCCCAGCCGTCTGCGCCCTTGCCCATCGAGAACTGCGGCTGCGGCAGCCCGCCGCGGTCAATCTGCCACCCGCGGTGCGAGACGTCGTGCCCGACGGTGTACCCGAGCACGTGGTCGAGTGCCTCGTCGTCGGAGATGTTGAACGCGCGCTTCTTCATCACGATGACAAGCTCGGTCTCGTAGTCCATTTTTGAGATGAAGTCGCCCTGTGTTTGATAGCCTTCGCTGATGGGGATGGGGTCGCTTGGTGAGTTGAGCGCTGTCCAGGGCTTGTAAAAGAGGATTGGCCATCCGGGGATGGTTTGGTTTGTCTGAGGGGATTGTTAAGTTTAGGCTCAGACTGTAAAATGATCACCGACCTCATCGATATGTGCCACGTAGTTCAGCCCAACGCACCTAACTGTTCGGATGCGTTCGCTTGGAAGAGGAGCGAGCAGGGTTTTTATCTCCTACAGGGAGATGCGTTCATATATGCAATGTGTTGAGGATTAAATATTGGATACGAACCTTCGTCTGCTTCGTAATCGTGAAATCACCGAGGATGTCCCCCTCAATCACTCGCGCATGAGTACTTTTGGCAGCGTCGATAGTATTCAGAGGCAGAATTGCATCGCCATAATACTCATGGCCATCAGTTGAGATGAAGCGCACAAACCGTTGCGCGTTAGTTGACAGACCCAGGAAACAGAACAGTAAAAGCAAGTTCGATGCAAGGTGCATAGTAGTTAGCTGAACGGCTCAGACTTCAAGCCGCCTTTTTGAACCTGCGCCAAGACATTGTCAACATGTGCTGCAAAATGTATGAGGGACTTCTTGTGAGAGTTTGAGCATTGAAGTTGGAATATCAGGTCAATTCTAGTGTGAATTCGAAGAAGGTAACCCGAGAGAAGGTGTTTGTTGCGTTGGCCGAATCAAGCCGATGTGGTGCTAAGTGGCGGCTCAGCTCATTCAAGAATGTAATTGGATGCATGCTTCTTGGTGATAAAATGCAGCGCCCTCGCATCCCCCAGATCTATGGGGCACATAGGCTCAGCTTCGTCTGTAGAGATTGTTTGTGGCAGCGACTTTATGGCCCTTATTGAAGGATGATCAAACTTCCAAGAAGCATCCAGGGAAAGATGATGCGGAGCCGCTGGCGGCCCCATGATCGTCCATGAAGCATGATATTTCTGGATGCGTGGCAACTCAAAACCAAAATCACGAAGGCGACATCTTCTGGAGCGCAGCGCGCACTGCTCAAGCAGCAGATTATTTGTGTCTGGGCTCGGTGTCAGGCAGCACCCTGGCCCGGAATGCGGTTCTCGGCTCCTGCGCTAGAGGGTGGCACTGACCACATCTAGGTGGCCACCAGGTCCCAATGTGTCGAACGTGCCTTGGCCAGTGACCATGTTAGGTGGCGGCGTTAACTTGAAGCACATTATTGCTTCTAATAATTGATCACGACAAAAGATGATGATTGTGCTCCTCCATCATAATATTTTTGTATAGTTGCACACTTGAACGTGCCTTGGTCAACCACGCCACTAGGTGATGTTAAGCACTATGTGCCTGTGTTTAGCCTAGTTGCTTCTAATAATTGATCCTGTGCATAATGACGACGGGTATCACACACTTGCTGATCCTACCGAAGCCTTATAGTTATCTTTGAACATAGGTTAGGGACGTGATCAAATGGATTGGCTGAATCGTTACTCACAGGATGTAGGATAAAGGTGTAATCAGAGGGCGTGTGGTAGATGACGGCTTTTACACCCTTCACCATGGTGACAGTGATCTTTCCAGGGGCGAGGGGAATCTTCAGCGCCAGCCGGTATGCTCCCACACTTGACAGTGACCGTGCTGGTCGACGTTGCAAATACAACAGCCCAGAGGGTATCCTGTGAAGCATAAATTTGGCCGTTATTATCAATTGAGAGAAAGTGCCAACGGAAGTCCAATCCCAGCCGCTTAGTTCCCCAAGCCGTCAGACGAAGCAGATGCATCGGCAGGGTGGGGGCGGGCCCAGAAATAGATGACATCTTTCTGCCTGAGTTGTAAGTGTTCTATCCAAATGAATGGTCACGCTACACTTACAGTAATAGCAGGGTAACTACCAGTCTTGAAGGCGGTGATATAATACTCTGACATCTCAAACCAGGGCGTATGATCAAAGCCCGTGACCCAGGTGGCTCTAGCTATGTGAAGGCCTTTTTGATAGGACCAAAGCTGAAATGTCTTCGTTTAAAAGCTGGGCGTTGAACACTCTGGCATTAACTTACTAGTCTGATTCACCGATGTCATTCCTTTAAAGTTTGAGTGCCCAGTAATGAAGGCTGCTCTAGCGGTTATAAGCCAGCCGCGCAGATAGACGTTCTTGTATGGATAATGCGCGCTGAATACAGAGGTGTAGGCTTGAGTGAGCTATCCTGTAGAGGGCGTAAACAACCCGACGCACTACATCCAGACACTGACAGTTGCAGCATATCTAGCGCCCAGTTGGTTGATATCTGAACGGCCAATAAATATCATTTGCTGTGGAGAATTGCAAAGAAATATAGCGACGAACAGAATTTGTCGTCATCGACCTGCCACAAAAAAAGTGAGGACAAGCAAAATATTCCACCATTGCCACTCACAGTCTTCGGATAATTTCCTTGCGGCCACGCACATCCCCAGCTATCGCAAATAGGTTAGGAATAAAGACCTAGATATTACTACAGCATGGCAAGAACTCACCAATGCCAAGAATCCAAACTCGGCCAACCACTAAATTGACCTTCCAGACCCTCAATAAACGGCATCAGCTAACCATTGGTGCGGGCTTCAGATCAGCCCAGCCGTCATTTACTAAGCAACAACCGGAATAGCTCAAGAGCATTGGCTTTCCATTCACCTTGAACTGGCTAGGATGATCTGCGAACTGATTGACTCGGCTGACAACATCGGTGACATCACAGCCCACTTCGGTGAAGCCAAAGGAAATGAGAAGCTTGAAGTTGGTCCCAAGGGCAGCGTCGTAAGCGGAGGCGATCTGGTCACGCTGCCATTCAGCGGAACCAATATTGAGGGCAAGGGCAGTTGAGAGAGGGTATTGAGCTAATACCAGGAATAGAGAAGTACACTCCTTTGGCTCTGATTTGGTCGATGTCGGCCTTCCAGTCTAGTGATCCTATTGATTTAAAATAGCACCTACGTGTCTAATTACAAGGGAAAAAGTGATCAGAGGGGTAGGAGAATTTATAAAGATGAACAATACATACTGCCAACAATCTTAGGGAGCGGGGTGCGTCAGACGTGCAAAAAGGAAAAAGGTGAGGAAGAAAACATACGTGATGCAAGAAAACATACTTCGTTCCATCCTGTTTCACCAGTTCTGCAGGGTCGTCCTGAATGTAATTTGTCATATTTACAACGGAAATTGAACTGTGTTTGCCCATTAAAACCATTAAAACTATTGGAACGAGGGCTGTGGGGGGCTGATACCACAAGAGGAAGCAAGGAAATAAGCGAAAGGATAAGCATTAAAATGGCAGTGGGGGACCGAGCGCTTTCAAAAGGAGCTTCAAGACTGAGAAGACCGCGCTCGCGCAAGTCAGGAGGGAGTGGGGTATCAAAAAGTTGAAGAGAGTTACACCATTACCGAAAGAGTCTTGCTCAACGGGTTGGGTGACTCGGAATTGCGGTGATAAAACAAGTTACAGCCAGAGTCGATGATCAATGGAAGGCCTCAAGGCACAAACGAAGCGGATTGTGATTGATCCATTTTTAAAAAGTTGAAGGCATCAATTTATGTCAGCGGTTGGCGGGATTAGAGGCACAAGGAAGGAAGACGCGAACATCATCTCGAGGTATACATCTGGCACCGCAAAGCCTGAGGTTCCTCCGAATCAAAGTCACTTGTGAACATTTCAATGGGCTAGACGTCACGGGATCAAATAGTTGGCATACCAATTTCAACGCCAAGCCTCATCGGAGGCGCTACATTCGTATCATCGAACCACAAAGAAAGGCGGAGAGGAATACGAATCTAATGACCACATTAAATGATGTGTCAGATTTGGATCCCACCGCCTGCCTCAAGGTGAGTGACCGGGTAGGGCACTGTTTTGCTTCAGCCAAATGGAGAGGCGCATGCAGACGCTCTGTTACATTGCAATGATGCATTGCAATTTGTAGAACTACTAGCAGCCTCGATCGCATCCGGTTGCACCCCCTCCAGCCTCAAGCTCAACGATTCCGATGAGGGTCTTCTGACAGGCCAAATTCTCAGTAAAAAGCAGCATCAGTTGAACGTCATGAGATGTTCATCATAGTTTCGTCCTGCCTCACAGCAAGCTTTACCAGATCAAATGACTGAACGTAACTAAACCATTGCGATATATATTTGGGCCCAAGGCTTAGTCTCCATGCAGTCAAGGCAGAGTCGTGGGGGTCGCAAACAAATTCATGTCAAGCATAAAGGTAAGCCTGTGTTGATCCACCTTATGATATAGTCATCAAAGTCGAGTAGCCAGTTCATGCTGTAGTTCATGCACCTGACAAAGACTGTCTTAGTAGGGCTGGCCGGACCCTACCCAGGCCACATGTACCCCTCAGCAGCGGACCGAGAGATTCGTCTCTACATTTATAGAATGCGACATCCTGACTTCGGTGCCAACAACCACTGTCTTCAGTGTTCACTATCCTCAGCCAGGGGCTATTACAACTACAGCTGTCGCTATGCTCAAGCTGATGCACTTCATTTGGGAGTTTCTCCTTCTTGTTCAGATTACTGGTGGAGTCGGGGCCAAGCTGTCCCACATTAGGGCGAATCGGCTTCTCCCATTCGACATAGGGCTTGCCTCTACGCCCCTAGCCAAGGAGCCCCTTGACCAACCGCCTCCCGAGAACATACCACAGTTTGTTGAGGTGAGCACCACCCTCTCCCGAGTTTCCGGCGCAATAAAGGACCCTGCATTCTGCCCCAGATACCTATAGACCACTTCACTAAAAAAACGACAAAAACTTTCAAAAATCGATATTGGATCAATGACACCTACTGGGAACAGGGCGGCCCTGTCTTTCGTACGTTGTCCCTTCCTCGCTTTAAGAGATTCATTTTGACTCGGTTCCTAGTGTTTGATTCGGGTGAACAGAATGCTGCGCCTCTCGTACCATACTACCTTCAGGTATATTATTGAACTTGATCAGTCCTTGCCTTGCCAATGCGATATGTATTTTCCAGGAATATCAT
Source organism: Phaeolepiota aurea (assembly GCA_036937095.1). NCBI lineage: Eukaryota > Fungi > Basidiomycota > Agaricomycetes > Agaricales > Squamanitaceae > Phaeolepiota > Phaeolepiota aurea. The sequence continues at coordinate 10,009 of JASFDG010000654.1, forward strand.
GGCCTTTCCGCGGTAATGCGTTTGGCAAAACGGTACAAAGGGCTTGCAATCCTCTGGGAGCATCGTTTCTACGGCGATTCTTTACCATTCGCTGTCAACGTTTGTTGCTCTCTTCCATCGTCGATAAAGAATATTGATCCCTGTCATAGAAAAATACCACAGCAAGTGAATGGCAGTTCCTGACAACGGAGCAAGCACTCGAAGATGTGGTCTTCTTCGCAAATTCCTTTGGTCACCCGTCCCTCACTAATCTACACAGCGCCGCGAGGCCTTCGGGCCCTCTTACAGACTTCCCTGTGCATCCCAATGCGACGCCGTGGATATTTCTTGGGGGATCATATCCCGGTATTCGTGCTGTGTTACTTAGGATTCGTAATCCATCGACGGTATATGCGTCCTGGGCATCCTCTGCGCCCGTCCATGCCCAAGTCGACATGTCAAGTTACTACAAGGCCGCAGAGCGAAGTCTGACGCGCAATTGCTCTGCAGATTGGGTTGCAGTGACTCGGTGGGTTTTTAGTTCTTGAATTTCTAGTTAGCGCTTACACGATAGGGTAGTTATGTCGATGATACGTTCAACGGAGGTGACGAGCTTGCCGTCGTTGACATGAAGTTGCAGTTGTTGAGGGCGAGGAGAAGCGGGCCGGGCGGGAACTCGACCGGGGCACAAGGTCTAACAAGCGAAGTTGCGCGTGCAACAAGTGACCTTGATGCTGCATCCATTCTCATGGACCCTCTGGACTTCTATCAGGTGAACATCCCGTCATTTCGTGATAAATATAAGTGATAGATCGATTTTTTCCTCTAGTATTACGGTTTTGAAGACTCCTTGCTTCCCTTTTGCGACCTCCTCGAGACGCGGAATTTCACAACTACTCCCCTGGATGCAGGCATAGCCCACGGGGAGGATATCGGGGGAGAAATACAAGGGGTCGAAGCTGCTTTTCAGGCGTTATTAGTGGCGCTGAGCGAATTGGATTATGATTCTATTCCTGGTTCACCGGATGATCCTGTGCAGGACCGCTCATGGATGTGGCAGTATTGTTCGGAGTATGGTGCGCCTCTGTCTATCTACCTTT
>JASFDG010000657.1:0-10904 GCA_036937095.1 Phaeolepiota aurea
GCCCGTCTTCGTTAAGCGTGAAGTATATCACAGCCGGTCTGGTTCCATCTCATCATTCACCGATGTGGCGTCGACGTCTGAGGATTCCTCGAGCATTCACGAGAAAGATACTCTGGGCAACACCGATATGAAGACAGACCCCGAGAAGGCACTAGAAACGCTGCCTTCCTGCGCTAGCCAGCAAGCCAACATGAGAGCGTCCGTTGAATCGAGTCAATCATCGGTGCACGGGGTGCCATCTGTTGTACATGACTTCTCTGCTGCGCATACGGGTCCAGCGGTACCAGAGAAAGCTGTTATGCGGCCTGACTCTATGGTACTCCATATTTCTCCGCCGCCAGCGGCTGTGTCCTCCTTGAATTCATCTGCGGTCCCATCAAGACATAGCGTTGACGTCCCAGGAAGCATTCCATAGCCGTTTCGGGGTATCTGGCTTTCGTCCGCAACGTTTCATCTTGTGTTAGTTATATTCTCCTAATCGTAATCTCAGGGACCTGTACACCTGACCTGTTTCTCTACCATTTTATACTCACCACTGTAGCCGTAGCTTTTAGTTCACTCGAAATGTAATAAATATTATGCGCATTGCGCCTGAGGATTAAAGAGAGTGAGGCTTTATCCGTCGCCGAGCAGAGCCAGGCGCAACGAATTAAGCTGGCGATTTCTAAGGCCATCTGCTCACTCTTCTATTCATCGACAGTCTTCGAGAGTCTGTGCGCCTGTCAGTATAAATTTCGAAAGGTTTGCTCGCTGGGTTTTTTCAAGGGCTTTCTTCCTTCCCCTCATCATCCCTCGAAAATCACACGGCGTTTCATACAAAGCAATTGGTTTCAATATTTAGGTGAGGAGATATAAATTTCAAAACGATGACAGCAAACTCCAACACCTTGCATCCAGCGTTTAAATGGTATATATATATATGCCAAAGGGCCCTAGCCTGCCTCCAGTGATCCTCATGGTCAGCACCGAATGGCCATCAAGACATAAACGACACTGCAGCTCGTCGCACCCCCAACCACGTCGTCGAGGCGGCTAGCGAAACTTTATCGGCCTTGAGTTGGGGGGATGTTGGCCACTCAGATAACGACGAGCATATCCAGGATGCTGGCACCAAGCAGGCCTGCGTCGGGACCAACAGTTGACTTCACCAGAAGAGGTGCTGGTTTCAGAAAGCCAAAAGCCTCCTTCGAATCTCAGATGCCCTTTTATGCAAGGGGGTCCGAATTTCGAGCCCAGCTTCGAGCTCACCCGCAACGGCCTACACATATACGCGCAGTCTATGCGTTACGCCAAGACCGCGCTAAGCGCTCCCGACTTTCCAGCGGAAGAGTGGGAGAAGGTTTTGCGCAGAGAAGTGGCCGACCTCGACAACGTCTCGGCGTCGCTTTTCTTTCTCAAGAAAGACCCTTCTCGCAAGGTGGGGAATGTTAGCGACTGGGCCACCGCGTTCAGCTCCGTGGTCGAAGCGACACGCTTTTGCGTTCCCGCACCGTAAGAGGGAGTATCAGACGTACATACTAGGCAAATTGAAAGCGGTGAAAGGTGCGGACGCACATCGTAGGCTCTTGAACTACGACGCTGCTATCAGAGCGAAAGTGGCGGGCGGGCAGCGGTGCCTATTCACTGATACGGTCCAATTTTCTACCCTTTACACAGCTCAAGGATATTATCTGTCTATGTACTGGACAAGTACAAATTTACAAATCGAGGGGTCATTGAATGCTACTATTGTTAGATATTATTCGGTGGGTTTGATACCAGACCAAAAGCCCAGGGTGCTACAGCGAATAATCGATGCTAGGAATACACTGTGTTAACGTGGACGGAAGGTGAAAAAGGCCAGCTTCGCAATGCATTTGGATAGATAGGTCTATGGAGTAGGTCAGTTCCTCAGACACGCGGTATTGTAGAGAAAGGGCTAACCGGTAATATCATACATGCGCACCCAATTTCTATGCGACAACGCAATTATTATATGAACCAGGCGAGGGCGCCCCTCGTACTTCGTAGTTGACCGGAATACCGCTATCATTGCAACATGACTGTACGGGTAGCCGGGACGACGCAGAGAGTGTAGTGACGTCGGACAGGGGACTGAAGTCGAATGAGGTGAATGTGTCCATTGCTGAGAGCAGAGGTAGTTGATGGGTTGAGGGAGTAATATGTCGTTTAATGGACAAAATGAGCGTAGAAGGACGAAAAAATGGGTGGAGAATGTCGTCTATACTCTACTGAATCTGTTATATATGCCATCTTGCGTGTAGACAATGGGGGTTTATGTGACCATTGTTCGTTGTGGCCTGGATGTTGCACACTGTTCACGTTTTAACACATTCATTAGTCAGCCATTGTTTGACGCGAAGTTTCAAGAGAGAACACCTGGGCTTGCACTTGGCTAAGGATGGCGGCCCACAAAACACACTGAAGGGTTAATGAATGTTGAGGGTCATGCGTATGTAGAGGGATTGTCTGCTTCCTGTTGGCTTTCCGGAGCTGGCAAAAAGGATCCACATAGAAGTATTTACTTTACATTATGTACGGTACTCAGTGGATGAATCTACAATATGGATACATAACTACTAGTCGAGCTACCTGGTTTAATGATTGCAGGATAGTGAGGGTATTAACTGGGGCATGGAATCCGGCCAGCCCGCTTAAGAGGGTTTAATGGACAGTCGGGTGTGGAACGCCGGGTGGTCAGGACGGGAATGCGACTATGGCGTCGTATAAGTCACTAAATCGCAAGAATTTCAAACGAACGCTTACCAGCACCCCTCCTGAACAAGGCCATCGACTGGATAATCTACGAGATGACGCAGCCCGCAGAAATCCCTAATCGTGTGTCGGCATCAACCAACGGCTGCATCGCCTCCACCTTACGCTGAGATGTGGAGATGATGATGGTGGGATCCTCTAGCTGAGGGAACTCGAAGTCAGCGAAGGAATCCATGAATGCTATTTTGCAAGGGCGAAGGGGTTTTTTATTATGCTTTGCTTAGCGAAGGAGAGCTGGGGAGCTGGGGAAGAAAATTGGAAGGGAGAAAGGCTTAGGGTTGTGAAAGGTATGGAGGTATTGAACAGCATGCCTTCACCGTATTTTAAGGATTTTCTGAACGGATAAACAATGGGTTTGTGGAGTCCATTGTCGCTACCAGAGAGCGACAACGAGATTCAATGTCGCCCATTGTTTTCTTAAAGGGGAAAATTGTCGATTTCACCAAATACTGTCGATTTGCCCATCGTTCAAGACACGCTTTTAGGGGCCAGGCCCAAACGGTGCATGGGCATCGGGGTGAGCTTTAGCCGGTGTAAAGGGCAGGCCAGGAAGGGAGGTCAGGGAGCGGGGGTCTCGGCGTTAGTAAATAGTCATAGTGTTAGGTCTTCCCGATAAATTTTCATTCCAAGACAAACTGAGTACACTGCAGCTCCCAAATCATAAAATTTCAATCATATCTAATCTACTGGAGAAATTGTTATTACAAAAGGCATTCCAGAACGCATTGTGAGTGGTATATGTCCAAATACTGAAGCAAATTAGTGTGCAGCGAATGAGTAATCGGACGGGGTGCGAATTTCTGCCCAGGAATGTTCCCCAGGAAGTTGTGAATGTGGAGACGTTGGAGATGAGGCATAGCAAGTAAGCGTTCCTTCTGATGTAGAAGGAGAGAAGGGAAAAGAGACTGGTCTGATGGGGGGTAATACAGGGGACTGGGACTCAAATTTGGCATAACTTGGGGCAGGAGAACAAACGGTGACCTCTGATTTCGAGTCGGGGAATTTGGAGGCCGTGTTTGGGGACGAAGGTTTTGTCGGGCTGCTATGAAAATCGTTTAGCCAGCAAGAATGAGTGGAGGGGATTAATTAGGCCTCACTATTTAGGTAAAATCACTTCATCCCTTAAGAGATTGGATGATTGTTTGGAGCGGCGAATTTTGGTGCGGATCCGCAGCCAAACCGCACGATACCCGTTCATAGAGTCTTGACCGAATGCAAAGAAGGCGAAAAAGATAAGGGAACAGAGGGGCACCGTCCACCATAGCAAGAAAGTGCATATCAAGTCGGGTTTGGGTATTACGAATGTCGGAAACTGAGCGACGCGCGAAAAACCACTGTGAACATCGTCCCAAGTGGTCCAAGGCCTGAGGCCGCGTCTCATGGTGAACCACATGTTGAAGGTCGTGATTGCAACGCCGATGAACATTTGTACAATTGACAACATCATCAAACGGAAGTAGCGGAAGGGGGTCAGTGCAGAATTTGAGTTTTGCAGGTGTTGGGCGAAAGTGACACGGCGAATCCAGAAATTACGGAAGGCCAAACCTACAATATTCGTCAATCCCTCGCTAAGAGCCTATTGGTTATGGAATACCTGAGAGGACGCAGCATCCGAGGTCAAGGAGCAAGGGTGGGACCCAGATAAGGAAAACGGATGGCAAAGATACATAGGTGGTTGGTCTGCAACCAAAGTCCTCAACGATATCGAATCGGTGACCCTGTACAACGTAGTCTGTAAAATAGCATTAGATATTGAAAACCAAATAGCCTAAAACCGTACGTGTTATCATATATAACAGGGGAACTCCGCAACAAAGAAATAGATCGAACATCTGCCTGCGTCGTTTTTGGCCGAAGGACGTTTGAGTCTGTCGCCCAGATGACACGCGCTCAAGATGAACGCAAAGGCAGAAGATTGCGGCGGGCAAAGAGATGTTTGAGCCTATCATGATTTTCGTAGCTAAAACGGGTAAGCAACTTCAAGGATAGAGCGCAAGCCCTGTCGCTCACCAATGTCACAGTAAATAGGAGCGACGATGGTGACGTTTCCTGCCCAAATGATGGTGTTGACGCCATTGATTATGTTTCCAAGAAAGAGCCAGATTGATATCGAGACGATAGGGATGGTTCCGGCTTTCCAATGAGAAGGTAAGGGGATTAAGGCAAGAAGAGCAGAGATAAAAGCCGCTATGGGGAGTTCAGCATGCATCTGATAGTAAAGAGGGATTGGGCGTTACTACATGGCTGCATGCCTTTGTAGGAAAGTCAATTGCCATTGAACAATGTAGTTAGAAAAACGACATTGTGTTCATCTCACATTGTTCATGTCATGTGGACAAATAAGTAAAAATAAATAAATATGGTAAACATTAAAAGAATTGAATGTTATTGGGAAGCCTTGAGGTCTATATGTGATAACTTAGGGGGGGGTTCATCATCAACAAATCAGCAGTGGGTAGAGAGGCCGTATAATATGGCCTATCATGCTGCTGCAACGCCTCATCTCATTTACGCCATTCCCGATGTGGTCCAGGACACTCTGGGAATATTCTGTTGATCATGTTTCTCAACAGTAATTTACCAATGCCATTAGAGCAGGGCTTGGTTCGGGAATAGGCGGGCTGTCGTTCACTCTAACTCATTTGGTTCAATTTCAGCTCAAGTGTGTTGGTTGCAGCAGGGTCTGATACTAATAGTGCTCAACCATTGTTACTAGTCAATACAGGCGTTGTGGTATGGAACTGGCTATGCTATATGTGGACGTAATAAAATCATAAATATAAATATGAAAGGGGGAGGTTTGGGTGAATATAATTCCTTTGGAAGAACGCATGCGTGAAAGGATTATGGGTAGCAATGCATGGGTAGAAGATTAACATATGGGGTGGAATGACCGTTTGCCCTAAGAATTTGCCAGAAATTCTGAGGCACTGAGTTCAGATATCAGTACGGATTGGTGTGATGCAGTGCTATTTGAACATACACAACGAAGCAAGCTCAAGAGATGATACAGAAGACCTTATCCATTCCAGCGTTGTACTGTTCTGTATTAACAGGTGGACCACCATGGATCGGCTGTGGCTCCTGCCCAATCGCTAAAAGCAACTCCAAGCTCGACATGTCGGGTGACTGAAAGGTGTCCATTTCGTTGCGGGTTGTGATGGGATAGCGGCTTATGAATAATTCGGTATTACGAGGGGGTTAGATTTGTGTTGAAAGGACGGACAGAAAGTGTAACAGAGATGGACGTATGGTGAAGCCATTGCTGGATATCGAGCGTTGGTCCTTATACCAGAACACAATGTGTTTTCCGTTATCATTGTCAAGATTCATTGTTCGTCACGCAATGTGACGTCACGTGAAGCTTGTATTGGCGCCGCCACGTGTAATGCAGTGCAGGATAGGCGAGAGATCCACACACCCACTTGGCCAGAATTCCCAAGTTCTGGAAAACGTGTCAACGTGTGAATAAGTGGGTAAAAAGGCTAGCAAAAGAGGAGCGGATGTTCATCAGGAAAACACTCTCCTCGTAATTTGGGCAAATTATCACACATTCTGCCCAAGTTGTAGTCACAAGGCCATGGTCCCTGAACAAGAGTGAATATTTGAGAATATTGGATGCTACAGTACTACATATACATACAAAATCGAGTCAGAGTACGACAATCTCCTGCACAACAACGTCAACGCTAATGCAGAACATGAGGATTCCAGAACATTAGAAAAACTAAGTACTGGGCTGTTGCCCAGAACAGCCCTTGATTTTCGGGTTGAATACAATGGATACATAAGTGCACAAAGAATTTGCGTAGGGTCTGAGATGTTGGTAAGATCTGTATGGCCGCTGAAAAGTAAGGCAATGGCAACAGGTCGTTTGGTTGAAAAGACACACAGTTAACAAAATAAACAGATATGCCTCAAGCAAATCCACTTCGGGTGACTTGCAATAGGTGATCATCTATATTCCAGTTGAGCTACTGCGCCAGTATTTTTTTAACGAATACGCACGATACAACACACCAATGTGGTGGGGGCCCCGCACTGTCCTCATTATGAGGGACGCCACCCGTAAAGGTAGCTTCCATAGAGGTGGATATATATTTTCCGTCCAAAGACAAGGAAGGCTGATCAGTAAATATGGATTGAAACTCGTCCATCGATGACAAGTTGAGATTGGATGATCAAGGTAGGGTATTGACACGATAGCCACTAATTATACACAGAGGAGGTGTGTTGTGGGATGCAAGGTATTATGGTAAATATGAATGGGGCCTGTAGAAAGGCGGAAAGGTTTATATATCATTCTGGCTCATTGTGTGAGTGACATGGTGTGACAATTGATGAGCGTGACCATTGTGGCCTGTCACAACATGGGAGCATCCTTTCCCCCTCCATTGTTGTTTTATGCATTGTGACAATGGGAACACGATGCGGCATTGGATTGATAAAAAGGCGAACCTGGTGTCATACCTAGTCTCTAGTTTTACCCTTCCTCATCTTCCAAGATGCCCCTTTTGTCGCATGACCCGACGTATCCACTCTTTCCAACCTTCGCGTTCCTGGGTTTTGTGCTGAGTATGATACCTCTTTCATGGCACTTGCAGGCCTGGAATGCAGGTACTTGTGCATACATGATTTGGACAGGAACAACATGCTTGCTATATTTCATCAACTCGCTAGTTTGGAATGGAAATTTGAATAACCCTGCACCTGTTTGGTGTGATATCTGTGGGTATTCTATCTCAAGGGTCATGTTTTTTGCTTATTTTCCATAGCGTCAAAAATTATCCTTGGCGCGAGCATCGGCATCCCCGCTTCAATTCTCTGCATTTCACGGCGCCTATACTACATCACAGCAGTATCTACTGGCTCGATCAGCCGTGATGATGTACGTATTCATTGCTAATTAACTATCCAAATTCTGACTGGTGTTTTTCAGAAACGGCGGATGGTAATGATAGATCTAGCCATTGCCGCTGGCATTCCGGCATTAATCATGATCCTGCGTACGCTGTCATTGCGCTTTACCCACTCACTTCGTGTCCCTGACTTTGTTCTAGATGTGATTGTCCAGCCCCATAGATTCGATATCGTAGAAGGCGTTGGTTGTTACCCTGCCGTATATAACACGCTGCCCGCCTATTTCCTTTATTACATGTGGCCCACCCTCCTTGGCATTGTTTCCTTCGTCTTCTCAGGTAACCAAATCTATTAATCATTCACCCTCCTACTAAACCATCATATAGCAATGACACTGAGGTCTTTCTACCTGCGCCGCATCGAACTCAGCCACATGATGTCGTCCAGCTCGGCCATTACAATGAGCCGATATCTTCGACTTATGATGCTTGCCGTGGTCGACATGGCGTGCACCATTCCCCTAACAGTATATTCAGTGTACGCCTCAAACAAAGGTGTCCGGCTCGCGCCTTGGATCTCATGGGAAGACACCCATTTTAACTTTGGGCGCGTCGGCCGGGTGCCAACATTTATCTGGATAAACGACCCTTCCTTTCGCACCCCCGTCGAGCTGACGCGTTGGCTGCCCGTTTTCTGTGCTTTCCTCTTTTTCGGTCTTTTCGGCTTTGCTTTGGAGGCCCAGAAACATTACAAAGTGGTTTTTTGGGCAGTTGTAAAAGTATGTGGCTGCAAGCCTTCAGAAAAAGGCCACCCAAAGATATCGATCGCTGGGTATGAAAACTTGTTTCTATTCAGACCCTGCCACTGACAATCTATCTCTTTTCGTAGCTGGAACAAACCACCCAAAATTGCACACCCATTATCGTCGATTGGGTCTCTGCCTCTCTATTCTCCAAGGACACCAACCTCACCTTCCCAAAAGTTGCATCGCACCAATAGCCTTTCCACATATTGTGTCGACAGCGTTGAGCTGAACACATACAAGGAAATCGACCTGGAGAAATCCATCGGCCTCTCATCTCCTTCATCCAGTAACACTGTTCTCCCAAGTTATACCCGCCCCATACCTGAAGATCTCCCTATGGACGCTGTGTCAATTCGGCGATCGGAGAGACAGGATCTTCCATCAACGTCGTCCTCGCCTCACGACACCGTTACTAATGACGCGATGCCGAAATCTAAAGCAAGCGACTCCTCGTTACATACTTCAAATTCCCGCGATCGGATATATATCTCCGCTGGAAGCCATACACGGACCCCCACCCCATCGCCGCCACCCTTCGCAGATGTGGCTCCGTACCATCGACCATTTACACCGCCGAGCCTTTATCCACAAGCACGCCCCCATCAGGAATTGAGAAGTATTGGAGAGGTTGTTCACGTAACTATCCACACAGAGTCACACTCTACCGAAGCTCATTGATATCGATGTGGCCACGATTCCTTTTGTGTTAAAGAGGCAAAGATCTCCTTGTGCTTCATTCTTGTTTACGTTGGTGCCCTCCTAATCTTGCTCCCAAAGCTAATTGTATCTTTATTACTTCCCCTTATTTTCGTTCCAAATGTATACTAGAAATATCGTCAAGTTTGCCTAGATCGGCGAATAAATCACTGTCATGTATCGTTCCCGTCTTGAATATAGCATTTCAGGCCTCAGGCCGTTATTGAATCAGGCGCCATGCAAGCTCCTCGAGTTAAGTCCAAGTTGTACCGTCGCCTGCCCTATAAAGCTGGACGTATTACAATACTGAGTACGATCCATACACTTAACCTCTTGAGTATAAGTAGTTTGAATACGGGCACGCCCAAGGTTGGCAGGTTCATGCCAGACGGTAACCACCCCTCCACTAGGCGTGCATAGGGTTCGAGTGTCATTAGCCAAGTAGGTCGTCCAAAAAGTCCTGCATTTCAACCTTGGGATCTCTCACCACAGGTTTGGTACCCTCTGGGAGAGGGAGCGCAGGCGCATCTTCCAAACCAACAGCTAAAGTTCAACACATTGTTACACAAATCCCTGTCTCACGAAACACGATAGTCGATTGCCTTACCTGGTTTTTGAAGGGTTGGGGATGGAAGAGGTTTACTTAGCATTTCAGCCTTGGCCTTGAATCGGGTTTTTAGGTCTGACATTCTGGATTAGGTTCGTGCAATGTAGATGTTGTGTGGTTGCGCTCACCCCATGTTGCTTCGGCGGCAGCCTTTTCACGGCTAATGTGCTCGAGCTGAGCATCCCACTTGATTGTTTCCACTTTGCCCTTTCTCGATACTGCGTTTGGCCGCGAGATCTTTGAGGAGATGTGGGCGAGGCTCGTATCAACGTCGTCCTTGTCATCTTTGTGTTCGAGATCCAGCGAGGCTGCTGGGGCATCGGACAACTTCTGTCGCTCCAAGAAAGTCGAAAGATCGACTTCAGGCTCCACTATCGGCTCGCCTTCAAACCGACAAATGATTGTTATGAACGTAACTCCCCACCCACAAGCAGGAGAGCGGGATACTTGCCATCTGACCCAAGCTCGGGTTCCTCTTCCTTGTATCGATCTGCGTTTGTACCAAGCTGCCTTCTGGAGAACTTTACTGCTCTCTCTGCTGCCTCTTCTTCGTCCTCATCATTGTCTGGTGGGCCTTCCCCGTCCAAGAGGAGACGTTTACCGAATTCAGCGGGTCGGCCATACCCGCGACCTCGACCACGGGCTCGGAGGTATTTTCCTAGGCCGCCCCTTGATTTACCGCGCCCACGCCCACGCCCGCTAGTAGTTGTATCGCCTGTGCTTGTTGACGAGGATTCGGACATCGTGGTGATATACGTGCGGTGCTGATCTTGCGCATTTGATCACGGTCCTGCTGCCAAGCAGACGCAAATGTTTACATCTATTTTTATGCTTCTACTTACGTTGAACGTTGAACGTTGAACGTTGAACCACCATGTTCAAAAGTCTTGAATGCCGCCTCCGATCTGGCAGGTGGGTGTGGATGTAATTCTCTATATCGGTCTCATAACTAGTATTGTGCACGGACAGGCACAATCGTTAGCCTTATTCTGGGTATGATCCGTCTGGATATCCAGGAACCCTCAGTAGCCACCTGTTTCGAACTCACCAGGACAAGCTGCTATACGACGCGAGGATAGACTCAGTTTGATCCGTTGGTCATCGCTTGGATCGGACTTCTGCCATCTGATTAAGGCTGCGCTGCTACACTTCCTTTTTCCC
>JASFDG010000658.1:0-10889 GCA_036937095.1 Phaeolepiota aurea
TTTTTTTTTCGGAAACAGAATAAGCCTTGTAGACGCGTGTGGCGCGGCCGACGGGTGAAGCAGCGCCATCGAACGTCGGCCTGCCAGTGATGTATCCTTTCCCGTTGCTTGAAAACTTGATACTGTAGTAAGGTCCAGTTATGTTGGCGTCGCGTAAATGCTGCATCGTGTCATCGTGTTGAATGCGACTGACAGTATCGTCGCATCCTCGCTGATGTGGATGCTGGCCATACCGCATGAGAAATCCAGCGAAATGAGTCGTCTGAAGGTCGATGGCTTCTGTTACGACAACCCCAGCCGTGTCCCAGCACAAAATGCGTGCATACTTGGGGAAAATGAGGACGGAGAAGACATGGGTGCGAAATTGAGCAGCCATCTGCGCAGTCGCATAGTTGCAGATTTGCCCGAGGGTTTCGCGTCCTGCCTGGGTGTCACATAGGAACAGGCTGTCTCCATCGACAAACGGGTCCTTTGCTTCTAACGTTATCTCTGTGTAGTGTAATCGAGTTTCTTGGTCGGATTGATTTGTTATGAAACCAGGGGCCAAAGTGATATCCCAGCTGATTGACGTGTCATCGAACAAATGGAATATTTTCGCTGCAGTGGGAATCAACTTGAATTGGCCGTTGAAACAAACGGAGAAGGCATCGACCTGAGAGGTTCCAGAGGTGAAGCAGTTGCACCCATAGGAAAGGCGAAAAATAACTCACGTGGTTGTCAGCAAGATTCTTGAGTGATTGGTACTGCAATGTGTCCGCCTGCGCCAGAAAGCTAAGCAAAACCGCATTACCGGAAGCGGGGGGAATGTATGTGCTAAGGAAGGCTTCCGCTGGCATAGGACCACCCACTTAATAGGCGTTGTAGATGCGGTCAATCGACCGACAGTTTCCATCTTACATTGGTGGCCAACGATGTGTGTCGTTTGAGAACGTGATCTTGCAGAGAGAATGGGTCCGAAAATCGCGATGTGTTTTGATTTCGGATCTAGATTCACAATTTCAGTTTAGATACATTCATTCCAGCCATAAATACAGAGATGGTATTACAATTAGCTTGTTACTGATACTTCGGAACGTTGTGCATAAAAATGACATCAAAAAGGATTAAACCGAACTGTCAACATCCACAAGGAGGGAGTCTGCCCATGGAACGATATCCCCACCAAAGCTTGTATACTGCTTGGATGGACATCCATGCCACTCTTCAATGAAACTGAGAGAGTAATGTTTAAGTCAAACTGCAAACGCAGAAGGAATAAATAGGATATTCACCTATTTAATTTGCCAGAGAGTCCAGCTGCAGGCTTGATGTCCTTCATGCCCAGGATGGTGGCCACGATGGTGGGGACGGTCTGTGAGGGGAATCAGCATTGGGACGTTGCATCAGAGGAAATGGGACATACTGAGTCGTAAAAGGCTGGGTCCAACATGCCTTCCTCGATGCCTATGAGTGACACAGCGGGTTCGCGCGAAGGCGTAAAATCAGGGGTAGTGGGGTTAGGATGGTAGGCAGCCGCCTTGATATGTTATAAGCATCCCTGAAGGATTCCTGTAGACAATCAACGCACATCCAGGTTTGCCTTTTCGATACTGGCGAAAACGTGTTGATGGGCATGAAGCATAACAGGGCCCACAAGTGCGTCCCTTGTAACAGTGCGGTAAGAACCCGGGATTGGTGGATTGAGGCCTGTCGAGAGACATGAATACTCCAGGGTATGGCAAAACGGAAGGGGTCACGTACGCAGAGCTTCACGAACGTAGACCATGATCTTAGCGTTTGCGTTCGCATCCTTCGATGCAAATATCCGGAGAATGTCAGCCTTCGCCTGGTTCTGCTCTGGGCGAATCAAGAAATCTATCGCGCTAGTGATTGTTTGGGAGTAGATTGCTGCTGTGGGAATGATCGCAGCAAATACATAGGCAGAAAGCTCCATGTAGGTGTGTCGATTATTGTCTGACTTCAGGACTTTTGCCAAGAAGTCATGGCTATGATATCCTGAGATACCGATATGGTTGTGCGCATCAGACAGCGAGACCTGGGGACGGATCAAGGTCATGAACAGAGAAGATCTTCCGGGTTGCTTACCTTGGTGTCGATCTTGTCAAAGTGGCCTTCAAGGAACTCGACAACATCCTTGCAAGTACTTTGCGAGGATTCACGTAGACGCCAATCGTGGGCAGGATCAGATGTGCGATAAACATATCTAAAGGGTGAAGAGTATGAGCACGACCAATGTCGGGACCCAAGGAAGGTAACGGCTTGCCGTGAGACATCAGAGAAGCGTTCATATATGTTTTCCTCATACCAAGCACCAGTGAGGTTTGTTTCGGTTTTCAGTGGAAGGCCAACCTACAGACGTAAAACCAGTCAGCAACCGAAGGTTTTGCAGCGTGGAAATGAAAGCTTACGATCTTCTCCGAAATCCACTCTATGGGTAACGCATTGATTACATCCTTAACGATGTCGAGATATTTGATAGTCTTGTTTGCATGACTGATAGCTCTAGCTTTGACAAGCGCGTTGATGCGGTCGGCGAACCAAGTGGCAGCGCCCTCTTTCGTTGCTGTCGCCACGATGAAATTCTCCACCATCTTCTTCCCTTGCGTAACGGCTCTGGGCGATTTCGCATCCTTTGCATCCTCCTAGTAGAAAGGAAACAATTAGGCAATATAAATCAGGGAGTTAGAAAGTGGCACCAACATCCTCGTGTAGAACCGGCTCCACAACCGTAAAGGTACGCACTTCATGTACAGACTCGAAGGTCGAGCGGTCCGACAGAACACGCTTGACGTCTTGATGCGTGTCGAATACCACAACGTGTCCGCGCGATACGGGGCGGTCCCAGACGTACTTTGATACCAGCTGGGGTGCAGTTTCGGTCAAGTTCTTTTTCATGAACTTGGGCTCGAGGAATGGGAAATGTGCGAAGGCGCTGCTTGCAGGGTACTGGTCTGGGAGAGTGCGGAAGAGCAGCTTGGTGAGCATGCCTCCATAGGACCCATCTTGGGTGTCATATTGACAGTCTTGGTAGCCCCATGCTGTGAGGTTGAATGCTACATGGAAATGTATTAGCTGAGGTCCTAGCAAGGACGGAAAGGAAGAAGAGAGGCTCACATGTCATCTCGCTGGTCATGAAGCGATCACCCCGCGTAAGACAAACGGCATCAGACAGGATTGCCCGGGAAATGGTGTATCCAGGACAAAGCCCAGCACCAGGTCCAGGTAGCTTCGTCTGTTCGGCCTGGAGACCAACGTACAACTCGAGATTGTCTATATCCTTGTAAAGTGCAGCAGCAGCCGTCTGTGGAGTAAAGCAAATGATTGGCATTGCGTAAAAATGAGGTTGGGTTGGTGGAGACGCACGTGAATCTCTGGGTTGGGGTTCCAGTCTTTGAATGTTTTATATGCTATGAAGAATGACTTTAGTCCCATATTTCGGAGGAGCTTGGCAATACAACACACGTTTGAGGCCCAAGAACTTTCTAAACTCATTCATCTAGGGTGGTTCGCATTCAACCTCCAAACAAGCAGCAGATGGTCCTATGATACATACCGAACAAGTGCCCCAACTGCGGGCCTGTTGGATACCCATGGTTTCGATGACTCGCAGGGCAGCAGGCGAACGTCGCGCACCAAATGCACCAGCAATATGAGATGTACTGTCTTGGATGAGACGTGCAAGGTCATCATCGTTGAACCGCGCATGGGCATTGCGTTTTAAGCTATGATGCATGGCATCAGGCATCGTTCTCGTTAAGGGGAGTAAACTAGATGGAAACACACCCGCCAAAAGTCCATTCCCTGATGTTTTCTGGGGGAATCATGTACTTGTGTGCAGCACCTTTAAAGTCGTCTACTGTCACCTGTCATGGCCGATGGATATGAGCATTCCGTGAACAGACACAGGAGAAGAGAAGCATACAGTTTCAAGGTCTTTTCCATCGAATACCTTCGTGAACGCATCGTGTGTCCACTGAGCGTCCTGTGTAGAAAGCGTCGCGTGCCATCGATAGAGAAGGTTGAATTCAACGGAGACAACATTGCCTTCGCCACGGGGAGCAAAGTCATGATCCATTTCACGCATTTGCTGAACAGGGAAGAAATTGAGCACCACGCCATGTAGCCTGTAGAGGTGAACAGGGCTTACCATCAAGGGATCAAGGCGCCAGTTGCTCCCATCTCGGACTAGCCCAAGGATCGCACCAACATAGTCTGTGAAAAGGTTAGATTTGTCAATGGAGAGAGGAGGAAGGGCCTTACCTCCCAGGATGATCTGCATGAAATAACCACAGTTCACAAGACGCGCTCGGTGGAAGAGCTCGTCATCCTGTTGCTGACGTTGCTCTGGAGTGACTGGCCAGTGATATGTCCCTGCCTCATTAATGTCCAACAACTTCTGGGCTATGTACTTGGTAAACGAAAGGCATTGAGCGCCCCGTCCATTTAAAAAGGTATGTCACGAACTCACGTTATGATTTCGGCTGAGGAGTACAAGCAAGGCACAGCTTGTCGGAGGCATGAAGGTCAACCTAAAATCCGCAAAAACATCGGGCCACAAGCAGCCAGAACCATCATTCTTGCGCACTCTCTGTACGTCGCTTTCGGAGTTACCATAAAGGATGCTTAGATCAAGATAGGATGACGAGTTGTTTATTTTCCAGTCGTGGTGGTCTGTGTTGAAGATGCTATGTATGACTAGGTCTGCGAAGGCGAAAAAGAGGCTGGAAATGCCGGCAGGGTGCTCGGTGTTCGAGCCCTCAGGGCGCCGAAGGAGTGTGTTGAATACTACCTCAGGATCAGGCAGCGCAGAGCGTGGGGTGCATCTGGTCGAAGGGACTGAGCGAGCATAAGGGGAACCAGCCATCCCCATTGAAGGGAACAGTGGGTTATAGTTCGAGCCGTCTGCAGAGCGGAAAGCATACCCCCTTTGGGGGGTAGGCATCGTAGATACTGCTGTGGCCGAGGGCGGAAGGCATAGATAAGTACTGGGAGGATGGGGAAGATCTTTGTACACTGTTCAATGGTGCTGACGTTAGTAAATAACTGGTCGGGAATGTAAAGGACTTGCATAGGTTGATCACGAATTGCTGGATCTTCATCGAAAGAGGCGTGCTCTCCAATCTGGACATGAGGACAAGGACTTTTTCGAGCTAAGGCAAAATAATTCTGATTAGCGAGCACTTCAAGCTTCCGAGAGACGGCCTCACCAATAATTCGCGATCATCAAGACCGACACTGTTCATATGCCTCAACGCATCCCAATATGCTGGCTACGTTGATAGTGGGTTAATCATACTGCATATATGCGCTGTGGACATACCAGATCGGACAGCTCAAACGCTGGTTGTTGAACAAGCCTCTGAATTTCTGTGGCCTCTTTGGACATCTTTCCGCCTTGAGGGCGGGCACCATCAGTGTTGAGAGGCTCTTTGGTCTGAGAGACAAAGTCGATGCTCTTTGCAAAGCGCTTCAAGATACTAGACATTAGAGCGACGAGGATATGATATGGTAGAGTCGCCAAGCGATAGATGAGAGCCAAGAGAGAGCTGGTATTCCTGGTTGGAGACGTTTTGGAGGAAGGGGGATTTTGCATTTTGATAATGGAGGAGGAGGAAGAAGCTTTATAGCAAAAAGCAGGAGGGGGTTACTTTGAAGTATTGATGGCGTTGAGGCTGGGTGCGGAAGCTGGGAACACGCCGGATGAAAGGTACCTCGATCAGGGCCCATCCCAAATTAGCAAAGAGGAAGTAGATGGGATCTAGACCTGTGCAAGGTTCTTGGTCCATTAACAATTCAATTCGTCCAGTTCTAACTGTCGGTAACCAGCTCCAATTTCCACCACAACTGATTACGCCGCTGTTTAGATACCCCCTGGCATTCTTGCGGTGCGTTCAAAAACCCACGTGCCATCAAGGCAGCTGATGCTTCCTTTTCATCATGATCTGCCCCGTAACACGGAATATTTTGGATGTGTGTCTAAGTGGACAAAAACTGACAAGAGGGTGTGGTGTGACTGTCGGAGCATCAAAATGGCCGTGCATCACAGATCGCTTGCAATCATGTGCGGAACACATGCCACATCAGGCTTTATCTTGGGTGGCGCTCCCAGGTGACTCACAGCGTTCATCCATTTTACAAGTCCAGAGCTTTTATTTATGCTACACCCTGTGTCCGAGGCAAGCGATCCATCATCAGTTTTCGAAGAACTAGCGCTGGCATGGGGTGTAGTACCACCAAGCCATATATAGTCAGCCAAGATGGCATTTTCAAGTTCTAGACCCGTGATAATAGGTGCGTGTGTTCAATGCGCACTTATTAATGCCGTTTCTTTTCCACATTGGCATTCTTACACCACGGAGGCAAGAACTAAGCAATCGCCGAGGACAATTCAACTGGGTCATCAGCGCTTTCATTCAATTGTGATTCGGTTGGTAATATGCAGCGGGCAGTGTACCTTGATCTCTTTCTATATCTCCGGTTGGTTCGATTTTCGTGCCAACTATCAAATCTTCAGCAAACTGATACTGATAGTAATTCTTAAAGGGATATATATTTAGCACTGAGTCATTCCATGTAATTGATTAGTGGAGGGTATCAAGCCGTCTTCGACACGGTAACCATCTATCACTAGCACAGCAGCCTGAATAAAAGGCGCTGTTTTCGTAGACCGCGTTTCGGAATCCAGATTCATGCCACTGCCAATACTGCAAAGTTCACATGCACAGCCTATCTAAATTAGTGGGTCCGATTTTCTTGGTTCATTATGTTTAAGGCAACCATACGCTGTAAGATGCAGAACGGAATATTTCCGAATCATGAATAATCTTAGAAGTCTGGCCAGCTTGAAAGTTAGGTGCTGTTGAATTATATTGGCATTGGTGCCTTGCCAGCTCTGAAGCACCCAAAAGACCTCTCATCACTTGTAAAAGCCGCTCAATACGGATGTGGTTCGCTCGCGGCCTCGTGAGATCTGACTTGATTTCCCCATTGTACTTATTGAGCATAGAGATGCACTGACAGCTGTATTTGACATCTGAGCTTGCGTCCACATTACTCGGTGAACTTTTGCAGCGCATCAACAGATTTCCTTATTCAATGCTTCAAATAGCGCATCATGATCGGGCCCATATTCACCGACAGCGCCTACGGCACCGCTCACGTCATTTTGTCCTATCTGCATTCCTTTCATATCGCCGACCTTCATTTGCTTGAATTACGTGCGCCCTGCACTAATGCGCAGGTTTCAGTTTCGCCCATGAAGCTCTGTGTGTGCCAAACAGCTGCGCATATGAGCGCGACGGATGCTGTCATTCAATACCCAGATCTCGCACCCATGCTCTCCACCTTCGCCTGTGGCCTCACCCCTGCTTACCATTCCATTGTCATGTTTCTGATTAGGGTGGACCTACCGCACGCCCACCGCTGCATTTGGCACATTCTCATCGGCGCCTTCATCCGAGAATGTAACCTTGTCGTACACTTTTCTCATGGGCAGTACGCTCTATTACTACCTGATACCATGATACCAGGCGATACTTGTTACCTCAGAATGTGATTGATGGCGGGATTTTTGCGATACACCGTTCCCATCGCTATCGCCAGATCGATCGTGCGACCCTGCCACTGGTGCTGGTATGTCCTGTGTGCAGGCTCCTTGGCAGCGCTGCAGCTAATGTAGTGCTCATGACTGGGAACAAGTATGGCTGTGGTTTGGTATATTTCGGATGTGGGGCCCGATGTGGCCGACCTGGGTAAAGAGGATGTATATCTAGATCACCTATTTTTAGCTATTCATTGAGCTGGATAGGCTGTAGAGAGCAACGTTACACTGCAACTGCAGGCAGGCAGGCAGTGATACAAAAGTTTGTGTATGGCCCACGCGATGGATCGGACTCGATTGAACTTGCTAAACCACAGGCTCGAACGTTCATGGACGGACGGCAAAACTCACTGTTTCTCTTGCCGAACAAAAACGTAGGCCAATGAGATGGTCTCTGTGCCGTTGCCTGTTGGGCCATCTACTTTTGCATTGAAAAAGTCGTTGCGCTCTCCTTGAGGGTAAGTCAAGGAGCCGACCATCACCGAAGCATTTTGATTGTGTAACCAGTGCCTTTAAAGAGCACTGACTGGTCCATGACAGTCAAGGATTGATTAATAACGACGGGAGGGTCATGTGGAGTATGGATAACACACGACTAAGTAGAAAACGAGGGGTATTGCTGAAAGATTTACTGGATGTGTAAGTAGATGTTTATGAGGGGGAAATGGGTCCTGAACCGCGTCCTAAATGAACTGGCCACGATATTGGCCACACTCTACATGATGATGCAACACGAGTTTTGCTGAATAAGGTATTTAGGCGGGGCATATCTTTCATTGATGAACGATTCCTTACCTTCTTTGCAGTCTTGTAAAACATCTTGCTCTGGGATGATAGGGCCTCTGAGCGCTCGACAAGGTTATCCAGCTTTTCGCCACGCTGGAGGACAGATTCGATCGTTTTGTGCTGTAAGGTGCGAATCTGGTGAAATTGGGGGAAGGGAGAACGAACGAACAACACTGACCAGAACGATCTTTGTCTCGTCCAGCTCTTGCTGAACACGCATGATAGTATCGGCTTGACGTGGATCTTGGTACTTGTCAATGTAGGTTTTGAGGTCTGGGAAAGATATCGAGGCAGGGTTGTTGAACGTAGACTGGGGAACCTTTGCAGTGAATTCGTCGAGGACCTTGGTGATTAGCGAGAAGACTGGGCGGACGGGGTACTCCTGGTCGGTAATGATGACAGCCGCGAGTTGTTCTGCGCCACCGCGGTTGTATACATGTGCAACATAGTTGTTCTCCTGGACGCTCTGGCGCTGACCCTGAGGTGTACGTTCGGCAACTGTCTTCGAGAGGAATGTCATGAACTCGGCGACCGAGCCTTTCTGGTAGAACGAAAAGGAAGACAGGTCATTAACAGATGCTAATACAGCGCAAGAGCCAGAAGGAGGGGCCAGAATAACCGAAATGGCAAAGATCTTCATGATGGACGGAGGAGGAAGAGCTGTGTATAAACTTCCGCTACCATAAACGCTCAGAGATTATGTAATACCCTGGCCTTCACCTATGCTTCGCCAATTTTGTCGAATATTCACTAGAAAACACTCGACACAATGTGTCCCATATTATATCACTACTCCGATATTCTATCCAAACGCTCGTAGGTTCCATTTGTTCTTGTGTAATCAGGTAGTTTAAGTATCATTTTAGCGCCGCATATTGGACACCTATCGACCCTCCTCACTGGTGACATCTTCGCCCGCTTTCACCGACTCATTCATCCACAACGACCGGTCTACTTTCTGGTGGGAACGGATGAGCACGGCCTCAAAATACAAAAAGCGGCGCTTGCTGCAGGGGAAGACGAACTGCGATTTGTGGAAAGGTTGTCGAAACGGTTCATGGTATGTGCGAATCGAATAGACGCAAGTATCAACTCAAGACACAAAGTAGAAACTAGCAGATACAGCCCAGATATCTTACACGAGGTTTATGCGCACAACGCATGAGGATCACACGAAAGCCGTGCAACACGTTTGGGTGCGCCTTTCCATCCCATCTCAACAAGAACATTCTTGATTTCGTTTGTATACAGCGGAACCTCAACGCACAAGGTCTTATATACAAAAGCAACTACGCAGGCTGGTACTCTATCACAGACGAGTGTTTCTACACAGAAGCACAAGTCACCAAGGTCCCCCAAACCCCGCAATCCGAGACGCGTGTATTTGCTACCGAAACTGGCTCGCCCGTCGAATGGGCCCAGGAGGAAAACTATCTATTCCGCCTCTCGGCCTTTCGCGAGCGCCTATTGGCACATTATACAGCCCGCGGCCAATCTGTTCCACCAATTCTTCCCTCTCAGCACCTTGCGCAGATAATATCAATTCTCTCGAATGAAACGGGGGTGAGCCCCCACACCTTACCTGACCGCCCCGCTGCTGGTGATCTTTCCATTTCACGCCCTCGCTCGCGTCTTTCATGGGGTATTCCCGTTCCAGATGACCCCGATCACACCGTCTATGTCTGGTTTGACGCCCTGTTGGTCTATCTGAGTGGTGTTGGGTTTCCGTGGGATGTTAATCCCGGGCACGATAGTCTTCAACACGCCTGGCCACCCAATTTGCAAATCATCGGCAAGGATATTCTGAGGTTACTTTTATTCTCATTCTTATTTAATCGCCTTCCTTATCTGAGCCAGGTTTCATGCACACTATCTGCCATCGATTTTACTTGCCCTGGGCCTGCCACTTTCGAAGCAGATCTTAGCGCATGCACACTGGACTGTGGAAGGCCGCAAGATGAGCAAGAGCTTGGGCAACGTCACAGACCCATTCGAGGCGATGGAGAAGGAGGGCGTGGATATCGTGCGCTATTACCTGGCACGCGTCGGGGGTCGTTGGAAGGACGATGTAGGTAAGCCACACTGCATGATCATGAGAAGGGTCAGCTTACTGAACGACATCTAGACTGGTCCCAGGAACAGCTGACGAAACATTCCAAGGAGATCCAGTCATTGCTGGGCAACTACTTCCTGCGCATCACGTCCCCACGGATATGTAGCGGGATGATCGATGTGACACCGATCTCCTTCGCAGAACTTTCGACCCCGCCCGATAACACCCCTGCTTCATACCCTCTCGCGCAGCTGCAGCCGCTCCTCGCATCCCAGCGCGACCTCGGGGATGCCGTCAAAAGTGCGCTGCTGGCCCATGAGGTAGGCGACGCGTTGGGACTCATCGTTGCACACCTGCGATTGGCAAACAAAACGCTGACGGTGATCGAGCCGTGGGCCAAAATGACGTCTCCTGATGCGAGGTACGCGTGTTGGTTGAGTGCGATGGAAA
>JASFDG010000659.1:0-10858 GCA_036937095.1 Phaeolepiota aurea
TTTTCTCTGGCGAAGCCAAGATTATCAGTAACGTCAAGGACTTGCCTCACCAAGAGTACGACTTCATCGTCGTGGGAGGTGGGCTCGATCATCGCCCTACCCCATTACCTTAGACTGACCCTCATCCAGGTGGAACGGCTGGCAATGTTGTGGCCAACCGGCTTTCGGAGAATCCAGCATTCCAAGTGCTCCTCCTAGAAGCCGGACCTTCGTTAGTCTCTGTCCGAACTATCACTGTCAGGATCGCTCAATCAGCCATATAGTCACGAAGGGATTTTAGATATCCAAGTGCCAGGTCTTGCTGTTCAGGTCACACCGGGTACCCCATGGGACTACAACTATACCACCACAGTACAAAAGGGGCTTGCGAACCGTTCCATACCCTATCCACGAGGGCATGTTCTTGGCGGATGCAGCTCAGCCAGTAAGTAAATAATTAAGTTTCAACAAACAAGTTACTGATGAGCCCCCCAAGATTATATGAGTCAGTTACAGCTATAAGCGATTTTTATTTAAACTGACATAATCGCCCAGTGTATACTCGCGCAGGCATCGAAGACTTTGATCGTTATGCTGCGATGACTGGCGACAATGGCTGGTCATGGAAGAACATCCTCCCATACTACTTGAAGTTAGAAAAGTGGACGGCTCCCAACGATAACCACAACACTGTTGGCCAATTTGACCCCCTCATCCACAGCTCAAAGGGTCCCCTTTCAGTCAGTCTCGTCGGTTTCCCCACGCCACCCGATGATCGCGTTATTGATACCATTCATCGTCTCGGCGGCGCCTTCAAATTCAACTTGGACTACAACTCTGGGAGCCAGCTTGGAATGGGTGAGTTATGCCCCTTTTGATTGTTGACCCTGGAATCAATGCTGAAGCGATACATTCTAAGGTTACCTGCAGACCACTATTAATAAAGTGGACCGTGCAAGCTCCGCGACTGCGTATCTAGCCCCCGAGTTCTTGAAGCGGCCCAACCTTCATGTTCTAGTCAACGCGCGTGTATCGAGAGTCATCAAGACGAACACAAAAGGGAGCGTTCCCGAATTCCGAGGCGTAGAGTTCCGCCAGAATGATGGAGGTGCGCTGCTCGGCTGCTTCCTTGTCCACTCACTGTTGACCGATTTACAGCTGGCCCTTTGAACAGCTTCAAGGCGAAAAAAGAGGTCATCCTGTCAGCAGGTTCGGTTGACACTCCCCACATCCTTCTGAACTCGGGTATCGGAGACACGGGAGCCTTGAAAGCAGTTGGCGTTCAGCCGATTGTTAACTTGCCAGACGTCGGTGAAAACATGTCAGACCATCCAGTCCTTGGCAATGCATGGTTGGTCAATACAACGCAGACTTTCGAGACACCCCTCCGTGACAGCGACGCGATGGCACGAGACTTATCCTTGTGGAGGAACAAAACGGGCCCATTCGTCGATACTGTCGCCTCCCATATTGGGTTCATGCGCTTGCCACCTAACGTCCAAAGGCCAAACCCAGATAGCGCCGCAGGACCCAACACACCGCATTACGAAATCTTCGTCTCGGTAAAGCACCCTGTCTATTTCTTGCTCCGATCATTACTAACCCCATTCCAGGATGGGATCCCTATCCGCAATCCCCCACCCACCGGCAACTTTTTGGGCCTCGCCACTGTCGTAGTGTCGCCATCCTCGCGCGGGTCCATCAAAATCAAGTCCAACAACCCCTTCGATGCTCCTCTCATCGACCCTGGTCTCCTCTCGTCAGATTATGACAAAGTTATCATGCGAGAAGCCGTCAAGACCGCCAAACAGTTTGTAGCAGCGCCTGCCTGGAAAGACTATGTCATTGGGCCCTCACCAGCACTGGCCGCGACCAACTCGGACGCTCAGATCGATGCCTATGTCGCAGCTAATACTGTGACCATCTTCCATCCCGTCGGCACGTCCAGCATGTCGCCGAAGGGAGCCTCTCACGGGGTTGTTGACCCCGATCTGAGAGTCAAAAAGGTCTCTGGACTCCGCGTTGTTGATGCTTCTGTCTTGGTGAGTTTGCACGATGTGATGTGTGGAGTGATGAAGCTGACAATTATGTTTTTTCTTCTTTTCTTTGAAGCCATTCATCCCAAGCGCACATACCCAAGGGCCAGTATATGTCGTTGCTGAGAGGGCATCTGATATCATCAAGGCAGCATACCACTAGATTTGAAGTAATTTACTACGCGTTTGTTTCCAATGTCTTATTCGCGGTATATTTAATGTTTGTGATCTAGTTTCGTTCTTCCTTATGTTTATTCAAATTTATTGCTTTGGTCCCTCTATATGCCCTCGGCATTCTCGCTTTGATTTAGTTTCATGCATCGCCACCGCTAGTGCAACGCTTGGTATATGTACAGCATTCTGCCTCTCGATAATATTGATCACCCCACCACTTGTAGGGGCGTGTGGCTGCAGACAAGAAATAATGGTACCATAGCACTGCCAAACTGAATCAGCCTGCTTCGCATTCCTCTGCCAGGCTTCCTAACTGGTCTGACGGTGACGTGAATGAGGCCTGGACGTCGCATTGATCTCTTCTATTATTTTTTTCTTATCATTTATGTTTCAAAAGACGTCGTGTTAAATCATGCCCTGACCTTGGAGCATCTCGAGAATGCTTTTTCCGCAGAGGTGCTCGGCAAATATGACGCCAAGGAGTTTGTACAAGCAGGGTTCTTCAACGACGTTCGGGAGTGCCTTCAGCAGATTGCTCAGTACGAGGAAGTCCATGTCAAGAGCTTACAGACCGTGCTGGGTGACCTGGCCGTGCAACTCTGCACATATAAGTTGTGCGCGATACTCAATCGTCTCGTTGATTCCACGTTTTAATTGAACAATTTAACGACCACAAGGTCCGTCATTGATCTCAGTGAAATCTTGGAAGCAATTGGTTGGCGTCCCGTCCTGACGCGTCGAAAGTGACGGACTGGGCTGACGGTATGCATCTGCCTACAATGACGCTGCGCAATTTCTTCTAAATCCCGATCTCATTGCGAGTATTGACAACGGAGGGACGCCACGGCCCACACAAGCTGGATCGCAGAATCGGCCAATAATGGTACGGAATCCCTTGCGTGTGCGCTTTTCTAACAGCACACGCGTCGATCTCTCACGCATTACTGCGGATTCCCTGGGTTTCAACCAAGTCTCCGAGTGAGTTTCCTGTGATGTTATTCGTAGACCCAGTGATATATAGTTGTAATAACCAGATGCACCATATCTCTGTCACAACTAGTCATCTTCACGGTTGTAACGGAGGTATGGCGTGACCGAGGGGTATTGGTTAAAGTTCGAGGTTGGAGCCTTAATATTGAGACTCGAACTGTCGGGGTGGTATTTTACTTCAAATAACATACCCACACCTTTTGTTAATTATGTTGTCGGCCATCATGTCGTTACTTGCGCATTATAGTTGTCTAATCGGTTTCTTTGTAAATGACTCAACGTTGTGATCAGATTAGATGCTGGCGAGTGACTCGTTTGGTTCGTGACCTGCTTTTATAAAAAAAACTAGTTAAAAAGGTTGAATGCTTCGGCGTCTCCAACCTCTCCATAGAATCTTACAACCTCATCGGCTCACAGATCAGTATCAAATCTACAAACCTTCCATTTGCAACATGTCTGCTGAGCCTACTAGGACTCATAAGGACCCCGTCACGGGAGAGATGATCTCGAAGCAGTCAGTATCCATCCCAGAATCTAGAGGTTGTTGATTAGGGTTGATATTAGGGAGCTCAAGCGTCGTGAAAAACAGCGAACAAAGGATTCTTATAAGTCCAACAAGGCCCCGGCTACTCAGCCAAAGGCCAAGGAGCAAGCTGCCGCTAGCAAGCTTCAAGTTGATGACCTCAATCCGAATGTGGGTAAATCGAGCTTTTTCCTGAACAGCGGATCGTAAAGTCTAACTTGTATGCAGCAATACTACGAAATGCGGGCTCGCCAGATAATGAACTTGAAGGCAACACAGTCACCAAACCCTTATCCTCATAAATTCATCGTCACTCGCTCGATCGCCTCATACATCACCACGTATGGTCGCGAAGGCAAGGTTCCTGCTGGTACTAAGTTGGAAGGCGTACAAGAGAGCATTGCTGGTAGAATTCACAATATTAGAGCCAGTGGAACTAAGCTCATCTTCTACGACCTACATGGAGAGGGGGAGAAGGTTCAAATCATGGCTACAGAACAGTAGGTGCATATTTGGTTGTGCATTCTAGCTCACCTGACCCACTTTCCAGAGATGCAGATGAGCCGACTTCATTCCAAGCTACTCATGAAGTCTTCCAACGTGGCGATATCGTAGGTGTTACAGGAACACCTTCACGAACCAAAAAGGGAGAACTCAGTATATCACCCTCATCCATCACTCTCCTCGCCCCAAACCTGCATCAGCTTCCTTCCGCTCACTTTGGTCTCAAGGACCAGGAGACGCGTTATAGGAAGCGATACCTTGATCTCATCATCAATGACAGTGCTCGCAATCTTTTCATCACGCGTAGTAAGATCCTCAACTACGTTCGTCGCTTCCTGGATAACCTCGGTTTCATGGAGGTCGAAACTCCCATGACCTCGCTCCTCGCTGGTGGTGCAACAGCCAAACCGTTCATCACACACCACAACGACCTCAATCTCGATCTTTATCTCCGGATTGCGCCTGAGCTCTATCTCAAGCAGCTGGTGGTTGGCGGTCTAGACAGGGTGTACGAAATTGGGCGTGTTTTCCGGAACGAGGGCATCGATCTGACTCATAATCCCGAGTTCACCATCTGTGAATTTTACATGGCGTACGCTGACATGGAAGATCTGATGGACATCACCGAGGCTCTGCTAGAGGGCATGGTTAAGTACTTGACCAAGGGCAGCACCAAGATCATCTATCATCCTGATGGTAACAAGGGCCAAGAGGGTGCAAGACAGGTCGAGCTTGAGTTCAAGCGACCATGGAAGCGGTATGATATGATTGCCACGCTTGAGGAAAAGCTCGGCGTCACATTTCCCCCTGGAGAGACCCTGCACACGGACGAGACCAACAAGTGGTTGCGAGAACTGTGCACCAAGGTACGTGATAACCCTTGCTCAACTTGTCCATGCTCAAGTAGGACAACAACAGCACAAGGTTGATTGCAGTGAGCCTCGTACCAACGCTCGCATGCTTGACAAGGTAATATGGTGCCTGCACAACTTGTACATGTCCTAAGTTTCACCCTCAGCTTGTGGGCGAATACATTGAACCCCTCTGTGTGTCCCCGGCATTCATCGGTGAGTAGAACTACGTCCTTTGACTCCTCCACCCTTATCAACAACATCCACACAGTCGGGCATCCTCAGATGATGTCTCCGCTGGCTAAGTGGCATCGATCGCGCCCTGGCCTATGCGAACGCTTCGAGGGATTCATGTGTGGGAAAGAGTTCTGCAACGCCTACACGGAATTGAATGATCCTTTCGAACAGCGATTGCGCTTCGAGGAGCAGGTATGCTGTCTATCTATATATATACCCCAGGGTCTATAAGTTGAATTATCCCCTGATCTAGTCGAGGCAGAAGGAGCAGGGTGACGACGAAGCTCAGGGAATCGACGAGACCTTCATTGATGCGTGCGTTCATCCATAGCCTGAGTGCCCTGGCCGCTGTTGATGCATTTACCCATAGTTTGGAACATGGTCTTCCCCCGACGGGGGGCTGGGGTATCGGTATTGATCGCTTGGTTATGTTCCTGACGGATTCCACGAGTAAGTCCACTGACTTCTGAAGAGGTGTTCATTAATCATCGGGCCCAGATATCAAGGAGGTCCTCCTCTTCCCTGCGATGAAGCCGGTCGAGGTCGCCCCAGTAGTTCCCCCTGCTGGAGGGCCTACGCCGGGACCCTCAGGCCAAGTTTAGAGCCAAATTTACCCTTATCAACCAGATTTTGCGTATACAATTTTTAAAAAAAGTATAAATATACTCCTTTAGATGCCTCATCTTTTCTGGACCGGAGCGCGAACCCCGCCGCGATGAGATTATCATCATTGTTCCCTTTTCTCATCATCAATCATTATTGACAACGAAACCCCGTTTGCGGTGCTTTTAGCAAGGCAGCAATGGGATGACAAACGAAAAGGAATTCCTGTTACTGATAGCAAACTATTGCCAAATCAAATGTGGCTTCATCAGCCTAAATTCAAGCCACAGAGTCGGAAGCTGTTTCAATAATAAGCAAAGCACAGGTTCAGGTCGCGCACGGTATACGGGCATCCAGACATATCCTCTTCAAGGCCACTCACGGCGAGATACTCACACCAGATGAGAATATTGATTTGAATGTAATCAAGCAGTCTGCTGACAGACAAATCGAGTTAAAGTACTATCCGGAGCCCATCCCTTACACAATGCAAGGCACTGGCAAAACATGAGACGCAGATACGAAGCATGTTTATGAAAATCGCACCTGAGTCTGTTTAGACATAAGAGCCTCTCGACCTTCTTGGCAACCATTCGCCTCTCCAGAGCCCCAAGATGATGCTATATTGGAAAGAATCGCGCTCGAACCCAATGACGATCAGCGGCCCAGCCCAGATCGGCAGTGTGACTGAAAACCACGCAAATGTCCAGAGGTACCCAAGTGTTCTGGATGCTGTTGCTGAAACCCTGGAAGATAACCCAGTCTTCGCTGCAGCGGCGCGTACTATTTCCTCAGCTGCTATCCCAATAGGCTGCAGCGTGAAAAATCGCAGCGCACCGCTATCCCGAATGTCCATGTATCGGCTTTCGCCAATAGTATGCATCATCATTGATAACGTGAACGCAGTTATTATCTTGACCCAAGCTTGCAGTTTGCCCTGCTCTGGAAGCCCCAAGACCTCGTGGGCAAAAAACTCTCCATGGGATACCCAGAGCTGTAAGCGTGTCAATATTTGCAGTGCTGAACGTGAAGCGGAATAATACGGACACGACGCATCAGTTGATGCCACATCTTGCTACTCGAAATCTCAATCAGGAGCAATGACAAACTATGGAGGAAAGGACATGCCGCCAAGCGTTGCGCACACTGTAAGCCTCAAACCACGATCCAAACAGTGGAGGCCAATCTTTGATTTCCGACAGACCTAATGCGACAGATGTGAGGCAGGTAAACTCGTATAACATCTCCATGGATGAATAGTTTATGATCATGAAAGAAAGGGTTGCTTTCGCGCGGTGTGCATAGCCATAGGACTGTAAATGTGGCCCCCCTTCGGAAAAGCAAGGATCGGAGCGGTTGTAGATGCCTGCAAGGTCGTAAAGTATGATATTGACAAAGAGTCGAACGACGTGCGAGGACACACTGGGTGCAGAGTCGTATTTAACTCTCAAGCCATGCTTCCAACCAATTCCACGTGGCGTAGAGAGGAGCTGAGCAGCCCAGCGCAATGATGAACTCAACGGTGCTGTTTGGATCCGGTCTGTCGCGTTTATCCTACGAAATTTTTCCCTTGCGTTGTTGAGGACGAGAAGATCTGAAGCATTGAGGATAAGGGCGAAAGCGAAGCATCCTAAGAACACGCCTTCATTGGCTTTTGTCGGAATAACAAAGAGAATGATGCACAGGGCGAAGAAGGCGATCAGGAGGAAGAAGATGGCGCGGTATGAACGTCGGCTGAGGACAGCGACGCCTACAAGGGTGCTAAGCCAAAGAAGCAAGGCAAGGAGGAGCTCCATGGTTGCCAGTGACTGTGTGCTCGGAAGGTCATTTCAAGGGTGGACATTTGTGCGCTATTCGCGTCCTATTACGTGGCTGTTGTCTGAAAGAGCGCCCAGGGTACTGGGAATTCTGCGCACATTATAATCAAGATTGGAAATATCTCGAACAACCTTTTACACTAAATCTAAACAGATTTGCTTGTAGTGCCATATCTATAATCTGTGTATTAATTGGGAGGGTTCTTCTAAAGTAATGGTGAACACAGGCTACAGCCTAGGAAACCAGTCTCCCCTCCAAATCCCAAGTATAACACTGATGTGTAGGCCTCCCTCTACAAATCCAACAGACAGAATAGGCACAGCCCAGAACGGGAGGGTATACAAGAACCATAAGCACACCCAAATATATCCGACAGCCTTCACCCACCACTGTGGTTCCGCTGGGAAAAGGCCGCATCGTTTCGCAATGGACGCCACAGCCGTTTCGAAGAAAATCGCCAGTGGTTGGAGAGCGAAAAACACGATGGAGCCACTCTCTCGAAATGTCATGGTTCGCCAATCACCAGCAAGGTGAATTATAGCTGACAAAAAGAAAGCGACAAGAATTTTGACACATCCCTGGGCCTTGCCATTTCTTGGTAGACCCAAAACCTTATGGGCAACCGCATTACCATGGGATACAAAAAGCTTAGAAACGTTGAGGTAAGTGACGACAGATGGAGCATAAGGAACAGCAACTGACCCGACGCATGCATTGGTGCCAGGTTATGCTGTTGAATTCATTCTGGCTCATCTGCCAGATGGAAAAACAATGGCACATACCCCCATGAACGGCCCACAGTGTAAGCATCGAGCCACGATCCAAATACTGGTGGCCAATCCTGCGGCTCCGAAATACGCAAAGCGACAGACCCAAGACTGAAGATGACATAAACGAGATTAATAAAAGTGTAAGTCCCCATAAAAACCCCAGTCAAGGAGTAAGCACGCCATAGCCAACCATAGGTGGTCAGAGAGGGACCGCCCTTGGAAAGGCATGGATTGAGGCGGTTGAGAATGCCCACGACATCGAACAGCGCAAGGATGAAGATGAACCACAAAAATTGTGACCTGTAAAATGGTTGGTGTGTGGATTTTGGACGTGAAGGTTGGCCATGGGTCCAGCCAATACCGCGCGGACTAGTCAGAAGTTGGAAGGCCCATCGAAGCCTTGAAAAGAGCGACGCCCTTTGAATCATGCCCTTCTGGTCAACCAATCGAAGCTCCTTCTGCGCATCGGTGAGGACGAGAAGATCCGATGCGTTAAAAAGCACGGTGGTGATGAGGCAGCCAAAACTGATATCTATTGACGCATTGTGCGAGGTGGTGAAAAAGATGGCGTAGCAGCCAAGCGTGAGGATGCAGGTAAAGAGGATGAACCGGTGGAATCGCTCTCGAAGGACTGCCACGCCCAACAGCGTCAACAACCAGGGGAGGACAAAAAAAAAGATGTTGAATTCGGCCTTTTCTAACTGCTCCATACTACTCAACAGGAACTAGGGCAGGTTTCTTGTCGACTCTGAGCAAATATTTAGTTGAGGGGTTGAATGCGTCAGCTGCCAGTGGTTGAGATGACTTACCGTCGTGAGGAGATTCATAAACCACAGTCCAAAGGTGTGACAGGCAAAGGATGGACTCAATGGGTGGTGTAAGGATCTATAAATTCTCAAAGTGCTATCGAGATTATTATTAGTGCTGGCGCGGCTGGTTGAACATGAAGTGGATAAGCGACCGACTCGACCCTAATCGTGAGAGCTACGGACAGCCTATACGGAAAGATTTTCACGGATGATCAGGTTCCGAATTATACTTATTTGCAAGATTTTGGTTATAAAACCCCAGTACGAGGTTAAGCCTGGGACCCATCCCACACCAAACTTGGAACATGAGGAGCCAAGAAAGGGAGTAGCCTAAATGTTTCCTGATATATTTCTGTCTAACCACGCCTTCAAGTTGAAATGGCACAATATTGGTTGAAGATGTTTTGTGGCGCTGTCATGATAATGACATGAAATGACATGACTGGTAGGTAATTATGTCTGCTACTGGCACATTCTGTCTCTTGGTCCATTTGCTTAAGCACTCTTAGCATCGTCACTCTCATGCTTGTTAGGAAGAACCACAATGAGCTGTACAAGAATACACAGTTCTAGTCCTCTGTTTTGTGACTATTTCTCAAACTTTACAGTTATGCCTATCATACCACAGCTGCGTCGGTGGGCTTCTTACCAGTCTGGTATTGCTCAATCATAGTCACCAATGTTGTTAATGGTCTTGCTACTAGTGCCAGTGATTCAGATTCCCTATCCCTTGAAGTGGGGTCTTGAATTGTCTCTTAATTGCCCTCAAACGAGTTCAAACTTTACCTCCTCTGCCATTGTCTTGATTGCCTCCCAGTACATCCTCATTTGGATCATGATTTCTCAAGTGCAAGTCTCAGCTCACGATCTCTCGCCCGGGTCTCCCTTCCACAGTATAGCTGCACCTTGGATGAAATTATTGCTCTCAAGAGCAGCACTGATCTATTCCTCGACCCTAGACATATCCACAGTGCGAGCACACTCTACATATTCAGACTCATATTCAGCTCGCTCACCACCTCTGGTGTGCTACTGTACATGTCAATGAAGATACCACTTCAATCTTATGGCGTGGAACGAGGTATACCAGGTCACAGTGGTGCATGTGAATGATAGCGAGTTCTGGACAAGACCTTGATTTGCCTCATTGGTGGGCAAATGGGTGTAAAACTTGGGCATTATTATGTGTGTAGCGACTTATCTTGGGAGAACAATACCGTGTATCTTGATTTATACATGAAATGATACAATGGGTGGATAATCCAATATGCTCCAAACACACCTCCCCAACCAGTCACCCGCGATATAAGAAAGTTTAGGACTCAATTGGTGGCAGATGTGTGGCGGAATACAACAGAATTATTGATCAGGGCAGGGACTCGGAGAGAACCCCAAGCCTGGGATCAAAAGGCAAGAAAATCACATTATCATTGCTTGACGCCCAAA
This sequence comes from Phaeolepiota aurea, assembly GCA_036937095.1. Taxonomy (NCBI): domain Eukaryota; kingdom Fungi; phylum Basidiomycota; class Agaricomycetes; order Agaricales; family Squamanitaceae; genus Phaeolepiota; species Phaeolepiota aurea. Next base: position 10,741 of record JASFDG010000659.1, read on the forward strand.
AACAACAATCCTCTCCTCGCCAGCTCAACAACTTCCTCCAGTTCCCTCCCGTCGGCGGCCGTCCATCTGCATTCAGGCGTCAGCTCTTCCGCCTTTTTACCAGACCGTATCGCAGTCT
>JASFDG010000661.1:0-10847 GCA_036937095.1 Phaeolepiota aurea
GCCGCGATCCTGGTTTTCACCTGATAAGATGTGGGTGCATGCCCAATGGCATTATCAGTATTTAGGCCCCGCGACCATGGGCCATGGGACTTTTCGTATCTACATCTGCCATCAGAACATTCCCATGCCCACACAAGCTCCTTCCACAATCGGAATGTATAAATCAACCTTCCCGGCAATCCATTTGCCTCGACTCGTCGGCTAAACATCTTATTAAACATGCGTGCATGGAGTATTCATTTTGCCCTGCAGGTAGACAGTATTTGGTGATCCCGGCGGTGATTATCGACTCGCTCTGCTATCGTAAGTTGTATGTCCCCGCTCAAGGATGTGACGGATCCACCAAATGGGCGACGCCACTCGAAGATAATCAGGATTAAAGATCTCAGGATCTCGCATTATATAACTTATTTAATAGTTTAGATGTGTGGCTGATTCTGATGGTCGCCGAACCATGACTTATATCTGGAACTCTGGATGACAGAGGTTGACAGAAGTGAAAATTATGTATTACCAGTACTGCACCCCTCCTACCTGCCTACAATAATAGATCCAATCATAATCACAGAATTATATGCGTGTAACTGCATATCGCCACTCTTACTAGAGGGTAGATACAAACGCAGATGGGGTAAACAGCATCAATGTCTTCTCATCTACTGGGTGACGTCGGGGCGGAGCAATGTTTTGGAGGTATGCAAGAGGGGCAAGGTTTTCCGGAGGCTCATCAGATGAAGCAGAACTGCCAGGGCCACGCCTCATCGGGGAGCCTTGATCGCGGCGAGTAATGTCGTGCAGGGAAGTGTCAATCCACATCTGTGGGTGTTCATATGATTCACCCTGCTCGGACGGCGATCGCCTTGTCATGTACTGACCGTGGTGGTCGTGCTGCGACGATTCGCCTTGGGAGAATGAGGCATTCGCAGAATCCGGGTTGAAGATATGATCGGGCCTTCCCTTGACAGAGCGCGCGCTTCTGTACTTTCCATGTGGAACATGCAAGGTGGCCAGTTGGGGGAATTGGTCGATCAATCGCAGACGATTGGCTGACTCTTCCGTATAATAGGCGACTGTGGGCGATGATCCTGAGCATTCACTAAATTGGGTATGAGTTTACACGCACTCAAATGCCATTTACGTTGCCCTTGGTCCGTATCAACATATACCGTATATGTCTGCTTGATTAGGACTGAACGGCTTTGGTCCTGATTCATCGTTAACCTAATCAAACACGTAGAGTTCATAACGGGCAATCAATAGGACGCAGGAGGACTCACGGAGCCTCATCGTAATCGTAGTATGGGTCCGTGAAGTTATGGGAGACATGTTTTTCTTGATAAAAGAGGAATCCCTGGAGGGTTCCAAATTAGCACGTGTGCATTCCACGCCAAGTCATAGGTGTCACCTCTCTAACTCGAGATGGACCCCACCGAATGCCTGTGACAGAAGAAGGTGCGGTGAGCGAACCAGAACAGTGGTGTTGGTGGCTGCGCTTACCATCGGTCCATCGCTCTATGCCGACCTACGACACTCGTTTAAGCATTCCTCGGGCATTGTAGTTTGCCATAGGTAAAACGCACCCCGGTTACATCTGCGTGAGGCCCCCGTTCTTCCCATACGTATACAGCGCCCGTCGAGATGAGGCTGCGCTCCTCAGTATCGAGTCGACGAGTTACCATCGGCAAGATACCAAGGAAGACTGCGTGGAAGATGATACGCGCATCTGAGGGAGATCGGATGCGAACACCTGAGATAGTGGCGTGTTGCATTGATAGTTCAGTGAAAGAAGAGAGAGAGGAGGATTTGGTAGGAAAGAGGATTGTGTGGGGAGGACTGCTTTTAAACTAGAATCCGAGTAATAAGGGAGTGCATGCGCGAGAGAAATCAAGGACTGATGGGGGAGACTTTACGACATCGAAGGGGAGTCCCTGTGTTGGTGGTTTGCAAGCCATTAGAGTTTTAGGAACTTGGACCCGCTGTTGGTCAGGGGTGACAGAGAGGCTGGGAAAAAGACGACAAAACGTACCTGAGAGTAGAACGCCATCGCGATCAACTTGAGATAAATTGTTTACACATGATCGCAGCAAGCCCACACCCCACTTTCAGATGTTCGCGGAGTTTCAGGGAGACTAACGACGTATGCCGCTTATCTCTCTGTATAATTCAGCAACCTATCACTGTCATTCGAATTGTTAAGGTTGCGATGATTGACAAGACCAGAGCATCCTGTCATTTGCCAGTGGGAGGGAAGAAAGCGGGGAGATAGTCTTCACCTTGAGCTCGGGAAAGCGAATATTACCCGTGGATATCCTTTCGGGAAGTTCTATCCCATCATGACTAAAATTCCAGAGACTGTATAATATTCTGCTCACGATTGGAGACACCGAAATGGCGAGGAGTCAATGAAATCCACGTTTAGTGACAATTGTAAATATGGGCGTGGTATTGATCAGTAGCAGATTGGCGGAGCCTATTGTGTACTCACACACATCATCCAGGTGAAACTCAGTTCTCGTTCGGCATAACCTTGGACAACCAATAAGTGTACGTATGAATAACTTCTTTCGTACAAGGCTCCACGGGTCCAACAGTGCAGCCTCTTTCACCTGTTCAGGATGTCAGCGTCTAACAGACAATGAGGATACTCGTTATCGGCAAATTACATATTCCTCCCATTATCTGACCTGCCTAAAGATCCACTGACAACCCACGCGAGCGACTATTGGGTGTTCCATCAAACCATCCGTCGTCGAATTCAATTGTAGCCAATTCGATTGTGACAGCAATTTGTAGTCACCTGGCGACCAAGTCAATTAGATCTCCTCCGGCACCGGGAGGTCCTGGGGAAAGTTGAAATTTGGGGTCCTCGAAGAACACGGGGCGCCCACTTTGGCCTCCTGTGCTTCCTCTTGGATCTCGCGTGGCCAGCGTACACCGAAGCCACGCGACTTGAGACGTCCACACTAATTCAAACAATAAAGGGTACCCCCCTCAACTCTTCCAGTCGTGGTTGCAAGCGCTCAACAGGGATGCCCTATTCCACTATGCAGCCCTCACGTTTCGAATACATCCCTGGGCCGACAAGAACATGGGGAGAACCAAGTCGAAAACCCAAATCTGAAAGGGGAAAACGTTGAATTGTCTCATAAAAATTAAAAAAAGAACAATTCACAGACGACCGTTTCGACAGTGTTTACAGCAGTCACTCATGCGCCGTCATGCGATCCTGGAAAAAAATGCCAAGCCTTCAAAGAATCCTTGCATTCCATAAACACCCCGCCATGTGCCATCCTAGAAATATGTTCAAACACACCTGGCAGTATTATTGCCTACTTGTCTGTCTGATTTTACAGGACGTGTCAGCCCGCGTAATCCCCGTATGGCCGCCTGGTACACGAAATGAGTGGGTGCGTGGCCGAGGGGCGACGGGTCTCCCCGATAGACTTTCAGTTCAGGCTAAGCCCTTGCGGATCTGTCTCTCGCATACCCAGCGACATGCGCGTGTGCACTGTAGGGGAAGGCTCGTCCCTTTTAATTCGATGGCTGAATTGGACTTCAAGCTTCAAAAAATTTCTTCCCCCGCCTCTTCCTCGCTCACATGGGCGCAGCACACAGACATTTGTTGCGCCTTCAGGAGACAACGTTGCGAGCCATGAGCTACGGCCGGTTCTGGCGTCTCGCCTTCCCGCCTGTCTCGTCCCATCCCATCGTGGGAGAGACCAGAGCCCATTTCCGCTCTTGAGGCGAGGGGGGAAGGTCGTGGGCCTGCGATCGGGGCGCTGTAACAGAACAAAGGAACATCCATATCCATCCCGCGCGTTCGAGTCGGGAGAGGGGGGGGGGAAAGGTGGGGGCAGCAAAACAACCCCCAACTCCATCTTTCCCTCGTTTCAACTTTCAACAACTAGCCCCGGATGTGCTCGCTTCTCGCGCTTCTGGCGAGCGTTCTAAAAAGCTAAAACGCAGTCTTCGATCAAACTCGCATGCCAGGCCGGTGATGGCGTCGAGTTGTCGACAAAACCCTAGATCGATGAGGGAGAGTTTCCCCTTCGCTCTCCCGCGTAGTCTACTTGGTGCTGCTGGGGTACCTGCTGTGGTCGTCTCTGCGCCCGGGGATCTCACGATCATCCTGTAACTTGAAAGAAGCCCGCTTTCATGATCACAATGCGCATCATGGAGGGCACGCACTTTGCAGACCCCCCAAAAATCTTCATCGACCGCGTGGCGGGCTATCTGTTTGTTGCATCACCCATGTGTCGGTACAAAAGCGGATATGCAGGCTCCTGGCTAGGTTGTTGTTACGGCGTTGCGCGTGGGGGGTGGTCCTCGAACTCAATGATGGTCACCCACAACACATGTTCCACAGTTGGAAATTCATGGACGTGTTGAAGCCATGCATTTATGCGCTGGGCAACCTGCAATTCTGTTACGTGTAGGTCTTGTTGGTTTAAATTGTGCAATGTTAATATGTTTGAGTAAGCGACATGGATAGGGGCGGTAATAGTGGGGGTATGAAAGTGACAATATCCGGCTTGAACACAGATAACGGATATGCCGTAGTGTATAGTGGAGCAAAAGGCTGATAGATTTGGGGATGCATGTATATATATGGGGGGAATGCGGAAGGCTTCGATGTAGTAAGGAAAATGAAAACGTACAACAAGTAAGCAAGAAAGCATATTAGATGCACAAATTGAAGAAGAATGAGATTAATGACCAAGAACCGTGAGTATCCTTGAGTGGCAACGTAATAAGATTCTCTACTTATAACGAGTGTGTGAGTATATACGCGCAATGGGTAGCACTGCGTGCGGTAGCCAGGCATAAGGTCATTCCAAAGTCCATATTTCGTTCGAGTCGTAAGGGCACCGGAAAAGGGCTGTGGAAAGCAGAGGTTGGACATCTAGATGTCTACTTCCTATGCTTCTTTTTCCTGGCGCCATTAACGACTCCGCCTGCCTGCGCAATGAGTTTCTGTAGTTCGCCTGATTTCACCATTGCCTTGAGGTTTGATGTTGGGCCAACAGGTTTCCCTCCGATAAGAAGCACGGGAAGGTCATGCGGCGAAGTCAGGCGAGCTATTATTGGCTTCACGACCTCGTAGTCATCACGGACGTCAACGTCAATGATCGTAGGGGCTGGGCGCAGTTTCAACTGATCCAGGAGGGCTTTTACTTCACGCGAAGCAGAGGAGTAGAACTTATTGAGAAAGGATGAGTGAACGATGAAAATGAAAACAAAAAGGATATTTTACCTTTGAGTAAAGGAATACGGGGTTACGCAACCAGACATCGTCAACCATGGCTTGCACTTCCTCGAGAGCACGGGGGCCACGGGTATCAAAATCGAGTACCAACTCAGGGTCAATAGGCTGAGATGGGTCGACAGTGGGGGGGATAACATTTTGCGGCAGGCTGGCTATGAAGCTGCTGATTGCTGCTAGCTCCTGAGCTGGGTCGAGCGTGATTTGGGTCTGCTGCGACTTGAGCACGGGTTTATGACGCTGGCCGTTGGCAGCGTCAGCCATGCGGGAGTTCTGTATAGACTCGAGTGCCAGCGCCAGCTGACCTGCCGCGGGGGAGTCTGCGCGGCGTAGAGCTATCGATTGCGAGAGAGAGGGGTTGTACGCAAACATTAAATAAGTCGTGCAAAGGACGAGAGCAAGGACGACGAGGAGGAAGGTAGACCTGTGCTTGGGCTTGCGGGACTTGAAGGCAGCGATGATCTGGTGGATGTTTAGAGAGGTCATGGGCCGCTGTTGGTCTTTAAATGTAGGGAGGAGGGCGCTGGGGTCGGTGAGGGAAGTGCGACTTGTTACGCGTGGAACAGACATTGTCTGCACGGTTATAAGAAGCAGGAAGAGAACGAGAGGGAAGAGGCAAAGAACGTTGGCAAAGAACGTGGGTGATGTAAAAAGGCAAACAAGAAAACCTTGGCCCTTATCACAAAAAAAATACACAGCGTTGGCAGTCCAAACAGAATCAAACCCCATAGACGCCGACCCTCTTTTTTTTCTCCTCCATCCTCATTAGTTGCCAACCCAATAGTCAGCCACCAGTCTCTCCCATGGAATAAATACTTCTTTCTGTATTTCGTAGTAGGATTCTCGTTCGATAAGCTCTTTCCTTATTCGGAAATCCAGGAACCTCATTTACCCTTTCGGCGCCGCGACTTATCCTGTCAATTTGATCGTTCTCATCTGATGCTATTGCACTTCTTGCACAGAAGAAGTCTGATCCTCCTTGTAACGTAGATGCATGCTATGTCCTCCAACTCACATCCCAAACGCACACCAGACGCCACTGAAATTGGGAGGTTGTTTATTGTCACACCTGCCAGTACCAAACGTCCGGCAACGACCCTGCACGCCAAATATTGACAAAGCCGCCTGCCCCTGCATTTCCTACTCCCGACTCCCGCACCAGATAAGCAAAATTATTTCTTGCAAACATGAGAAACAACAGAGTTTGAAGCTGTAAAAAGGGACCTGACCTGCGCCTTCACAAAACGATTATCAAATTCACTGTCGCAATAGGTGCTGAGTTTCATTAGCGCCGGAATTTTCGGCATCATATAGTTGGATTGTCCTAGGACAGGCAAAATGTGCACTAATTTACAACAAGCGATATCGGATGGGCGAACTATTCCGAGTATGTCGCTGCGTCTACGTGGTGGGGAAGCTCTATGGAGTGGATGCGAGTATTAGTACTAGAAAAAATAAATAGAGATATAGCATAGTGTCCGAGTACCACCAATGTCCTGGTGGCCCTCTCCCATAATATCTAGTTTTTATCACGATCTCGGTGGGGGTGTCACCGTACGCGTTACGCCGTTGTTCCAGTCCTCGACGCGTCGTTTGCTCACCAGGCTGAATGTCGAATCAAACGTGCCCACAAACCCTACGCTCATGCTCTGGATCACGATATCGATGAGTGGCGCATACCACTCCCCGTATAGCTCGACCGTTCGCGCCTGGGCATGATCGACACTGAGCCACCTTAGCTCCTGAACTTCGTCCCAAAACTGCACGTCCTCCTCATCTGCACCGCACACACGAAAAGGGAAGCAAAGTCAGCCCATCAGAATAAATTGACACCCGTGGGCGAAATGTGAAGCTCACCAGACATTACGACAACATCAAGCACGTCAAATCCGAGTTTTTCGCGCAGCTCCTCCTGCACCTCTTTCACCTTGTCAGCATACCACGAGAGCGGCGCTAAACAGAGTTTAACGTTGTCATAACACTCCCGCGCAAAATCCCCGCGCCGGATATGAACCGAGATGAACTGTAAACAGGTGCCCAAGTCAAATAAATGCAGTGTGACAGCAATGATGACGGCTTACCGGACGCAGTTCGTCTGTATTATCGAGCTGGAAAAGACGCATGAGATAATCGTTCGCCAGTACGATCATGTTCTCAGAAAAGAACAAATAGCGGCCAACGGTACGCCATGGTGGGGACCAGCTATACTGCCACTCAAATTCCTGCCAACTGGACGTGGCATAGTACATAAAGTCGAAACACGACATGTGCTCATCTGGGATCATGTTCTTGCCTTTGGTCGAGGTCCACATTATCGGGAGCTCGCCCGTTTTGTAGCTGGGCTCGGTGGGATAGATAAGAGCTGCAAGGGGACCAAACATGACATGGTATTCGCCTTCGACGTTGGGCTGTCGCCGCGTGTGGCCTGGTACGCGCGTGTACGAGGCGTCGACGCCAAGATGGCGTACCAGATTAAACGCCTCGATTGGGAGGGGGGTCCTGGATTCCCGGGTCGACCAGCAGCCAACGTGGTCGACGTTCTGGTTGCTGTAAGGGTTTACGGTGAGATCTGGGAGGGTCTTGATGTCGGACCATTCTAGAATGGGCTTTTGGATGGCGTGGCGGAGTTCTGTTAGATTGAATATATGGCCAAATGGGATGACGCCTGCGTCATGCTCTGTCAAGATGGATAAGAAATTTGGTGACGGTAGGAGTTGGAACGTGGTATCATGCGACACGTTGCCGTACCTATGTGGTGGTCAGGTGCAAAAGGAGGGACAATGGGAACCCGGTCTGATTGCAGCCCGAGGTAAATCATGTTAACCTTTAAACATTCCAAAGGTCAGCCAGAAAGGGACGGAGAAGAGCATGAACGCGTCCATACATAGCTCATAAACTGATTCGCTAGGATATTCACATTAGCCATGTTAATCGGCTATAAATAACAAGCGACTCACTGAACCCAGCGTTTGCCCACGATGTAATGTAGTATGTATCATTCCGCAGGACGTCTAAGCAAAGTTTTAGACTATCCGGGATTTCTAATATGGTAAAAGGTGAACTAGCCTCGGTATGACCTTGAAGGAGGGCCAGCAACGAAGTTTGATGTGTCCCACTTTTCTGTGGTCATAGTCGGCATGGTAGATGTCGTAGGTTGGGGATTTTGGGACTGAGGAGACTGAGCGGTGACTGTCACCGGCGTGCATGGTGGTGGTGGAGCCTGGGATGGATTCGCAAGCTGTGATTGATAGTGGTGTTCGGGGAATGTGCGCTCGTCATTTAAGCGTTGAAGGTGGGGAGCGCTGGTTGGAAAGAAAAATGTAAAAGCGAGAACCACAAGTACTATTAACAGGAAGGCGACTAATCTCATGCGCTTAGGAACCATGCACGGCTAGCAGGCGAATGAATCCAATGAAAAGTACTATAAAGCAGAGTTGATAGGAAATGTGAGAAAATCAATGGAAACAAAAACATCATAAATTTTTCACATAACTTGGGCAGGCACCGAGACCAACTGACCACGTTCAATTTTGGCGACCTCTCGGTTAGTAAAGGTCCCGATCTGTTGGCAATTCTTATATGATACTCTCATTTATCGCCAAGCCAACGTTTACTCTGCCAGTGACTCGATACCGTGCAAAACGCCCAGTTCGATGTATTATATCGTTGTAACACTTTGAATATAATTCGGCGCCATCTTCGTCAAAACGGCCCCCGTCAGCACGTCAACTACTCGACAAACCTTCGGACACATGGCGAGGCGGATCTTCATCGAAGCGAGTGGTCATTCGGAATCAGCGCAAAGAAGTGCTGCCTTGAGAACAATATCCTGAGTCTATCCGACGCTTTCGTTCCCCGAGAGTCAGCTGCCCCCCAACCCCAGATTCTATTCATAGGACTTCAGCTCGTTGCTGGCGCGCGGATCTATCTTGGCTATCCGTCGGATCGCTCCCTTGTCACCTTCCTGCAACGAAAACATTGGCTACTTCATCTTTAGAGCCTTCTTGGAATGTTCGGGGAGCGTATCACTCCGCTGATAATAGCCACAGCCACGTGTGTCGTGATCGGGGTCTTTTCGTACCTCGTGGCTGACGACGTCTTCAAAACATACGACGTGTTCTCTTCACTCACGCGCCCTTCCAGATGCGGTACTTTCTCGGATTATGCGCCTTCAGTGCATTGTCAGCTTTGTTTCGGAGTAATTCGAAGTATCCAACACTGCAAAGAAGTGCTTTTCGAGGGGCTTAAAAGGTAGTCACCAACCCCTTCAACCTCAAACCGCTCCCAATTTCTAACGATGTTCTTTAGCACTCTAAAGTCCTTGGCTGTGGCTCTTCTCGCGACAGTAAGCGCTAACGCGTTGTCGAGCTCACTCCAGCAAGTCACCAACTTTGGCACCAATCCAACCAATGTGGGCATGTTCCTCTACCGCCCCGCTGGTGTTGCCGCCAACCCAGCACTGATCGTCGCGATCCACTACTGCAGTGGAACGGCCCAGGCGTACTTCACTGGGACCCAGTACGCCAACCTCGCAGATCAGCTTAAGAGCTTCATCGTCATCTACCCGAATGCCCCAGACAGCGGAGGATGCTGGGATGTGCACACCACCGCGACCCTCACCCACAATTCGGGTGGCGACTCCCTCGGCATCGTCTCGATGGTACGCTTCGCGATTGCCAACTACGGCGTCGATGCCAACCGTGTCTTCATGACTGGTACCTCCTCTGGCGCCATGATGACCAACGTCCTTGCGGGCGCGTACCCAGACGTGTTCAAGGCCGGTTCTGCCTTTGCAGGGGTGCCTTTTGGTTGTTTCGCTGGCCCCGATATGTGGAACTCTGCCTGCTCCACGGGAACTACAACAATGACTGCCCAGCAGTGGGTATGTGATATATTTACTGCACATAATCGAAATATAACCTGACACATTCTTCGACAGGGAGACCTCGTTCGCTCTGGTTATCCCGGATACACTGGTGCCAGGCCCAAATTGCAGATCTGGCAAGGAACCAAGTAAATTACATCTCCCATTGGGCTCGATGGAATTTGTCTGATCGTGATCTCCAAGTGACCAAACCCTCAACTACCACAACTTTGGCGAGGGCATCAAGCAGTGGACCAACATCTTCGGTTACAGCACCACCCCCACCACCGTCCAGCAGAATTCTCCCCTTTCTGGCTGGACGCGCTCTACATACGGCCCCAACTTCCAGGCTATCAGCGCTCAGGGAGTTGACCATAATATCCCAGTCCAGGCTAACGATGTCCTCGCCTGGTTTGGTTTAACCGGAGGAAGCCCGGCTCCACCACCTGTGACCCAACCACCTGTAACCCAACCACCCGCAACCACACCCACCACCGGACCGACTACACCCGTCACCCAACCACCCGTGACGGTACCTGCGGGATCAACCGCTGCCCATTGGGCACAGTGCGGCGGGTGCGGTCTTTTCGTTCCCTGATCAAAATTTTCCAACTCAAAAAGGTTCTTTCGAATATAGTCAGGGCTGGACTGGCCCTACCGTGTGCGCGGCCCCTTACACTTGCCAGGCTGCCAATGCTTGGTATTCTCAGGTATGCTTTC
>JASFDG010000664.1:0-10785 GCA_036937095.1 Phaeolepiota aurea
TTTTTTTATAGGGACAAGGAAACAGTACAAGTAGCAAGTAGTTATAGGTTGGGGCCCTGTCCTATTCAATTGCAGAGTAGTATATAAGCCAGCTCCCCTCTCTCTCCCCAAGCAACTCCTGTGTATCTCATTAGTCCATCCAACAATACTTCTCTTTTACCTTCTCAGCCTCAACTTCACTACTGCTACTCTCCAAAACTATTGATGTGCCTGCCAACCACTTGAATATGTGTGAACCAAGCAGAGTATGTCTGGCAGAGATATCATCTTCTGCATCACTGTCTTCTTCCACTGTCTATATTACTCCCTGTCCTGCAGTTTCTTCTTCACTATCTACTGCTTCTGTATTTTCCAAAAGTCATAATGAGGAGTCCTAGATATTGAGCTCACATCTTCCAATTTAGTGACTTTTCTATTGCCATATTGTGTATGAGAACCAGAGCACCTTGGAGGAAATTGAAATCTCATATGGTTCAGAAATGTACTTATTTGAAGCAGATGGTGGCTTTTCAATGTATAAGATATATCACAGAATAGAGCCATTCTAAATCCTTTGGGTGCTTTTATAATACTATTGCAAGCTAGTAATGTGCCTGCCAACTGCTTGAATATGTGTAAACCAAGCAGAGTATGTCTGGCAGAGATAGTGCAAGGTGGGAAAGCCAAATGATATTACCTAGCAATTCTGGAAGGTGGCACAAACCTTCAGGAGAGTATGTGCGAATGTCTGATGGGTTGTGAGAGGAGTGATATATGTTGCAAGGCTCCTACTATGGCCACAATGGACAAGAAGGGCAGCCACTTGTATAGTCTAATGATGCTACAGTGTGTGAGAGAACAAGAGTGAGAGCTAACACCAATTTGAGGGTCTAATGAGTATGAGGGGGAGGATAGACCTAACTAGGTCATGCTGAGAGATGGGTGATGAAGCCAGACAGTATAAGTTAAGGTAAAATGAGAGATGTGTGATCTGGAGGAAAAGTGACTTTTTCTGTAGTATGATATAGGTGGGTTTTTATAGACTGTGATACTGCTATGTAATGTAGCAATCCAGTGTGCTGATGATCCCAAGTCCTTTGTACACCTAGCAGTATTGCTTGCACCTCATATCCTTTTGGTGTGAGTTGCCAGGGCATGAGTCACTAGCCTGGGCCATATTCCATTTAGTTAGCACTGTTGCTTGGTTGCTATTTCTGTGGTCATCTGCAGTGTCACCTTATGTATCAGCACATGGTGTCATTCAGCTGAGCTTCATTGGAGATGGAAACCTTACTGTCATGAAGTGATCGAAGCATGTATATATCCTGGGAAGTCTTCAGTCTATTGGGGCAAAGTACATGTCTTTGCCTTGCAGCTTTCTGTGAGGTATTACATAGAGTCACATCACTTCACAGTGTTTACACAGTGTTCAGCGCACATGTCACAAAGAGTGGTGTATGTGCTTGTTACTGGTTTTAGTGGCCATACTTGTATGGGCATATCATCTCCTCCTAGCTTGAAATTGTGACTGTCCTCAGCCACCCATGTACTGCTGCCAGTATGTGATTGTGACTGAGGTGGTGTGTCTTCCATTTTTATAAGCTGGTGGCTGCCTTCAATACATGTGTTTCCCATTTTTTGAACATTCTGGTGACTCTGTGAAGCCTTTTTGCTACATTGTGTTGTGCTGTGAGTTTGTCACAAGGCCTTCACATAGTGTTTGGGGGTTATGAGTTTGATGCCCCCTTGCACTATAATAGATTGCTGTTTTGCCCTCCCATCCTGTCCTCATCTCCTTGCATTTCCATTGCCCTCTACTTTTCAGCTTATGTCCTTTCTGGCCAATACCATTTTACTTGAAGTGTGCCTTTGCAGCCTGCTTGATGCAGGCCCTAGCTGTGCCCTTAATGACCTGGTTGGCCTTTGTGACTGGGCTGAGAAGTTCTGTCACACTTATGCCACCTATGTTTATTTATTCCTAAGCAGCCACATCCCTGATCTTTCCCATGCCCTTGCCAATATTCAAGGGCTTTTTTGAAGGTCTTGACCTTTCCAATAACAATTTGTGGCTACCATGGGCTACCATCCTAATGCCTACTCATGCTGCCACATACAAGGCTGTGTGCTGCAAGGCCAAGTCCCAGTATCTTAAGGCTGATTCATCTGCCAAAATCCAATGTGTTACTAATGAGGCATGGGTGCATTTTGAAGCTGGTGAGATTTCTATAGGGGAAGTCTATGCCCTGGTTACAAGTATCAGTAGTATCCTGGGTAGTACCAGCAAGAGTAAGGCCAATATCAAAGAACTCCTCAAGTAGTCAGATTCCATTCCTTCTCCTTTCTCTTAGTGAACTTGTAGGGGGCTGACTCAAGCAGATTGTTAAGAGGCTGAGCTCCTTTGTACTAAGAAGACCATTGCTCACTTTAATCAGGATCAGTTGAGCACTTTTGACTTCTTTTCCAGTACTTGCTGACTTCTTTCTAGTGCCAATATTGTCAGGAGCTTTACTGTACTAAGTGTAACATGCTAGTGAATGGTGGTTGGTGTCTGTACTGTCAGGTTCAGAAGCAGGCCTATTCTTTTACTCCTTTGGCTGCTGGTTCTTCAAAAAAAAACTGGCAGGTCATCGCAGGTTCCTGAGGGCAAGGCAACAATGTGCTCTGGCCCCTGATCTGCCAGTTCTTCACAAGGACCCTCAGCTCTTTCTTCTTCATGCCCTGGCCCTTAGTCAGCCAGAATTTCTGCTCCTCATATAACTCTTTCTTATCACTCCATGGTGACTCCTGCCACTGGGTCTGATGCTCCTGATCCTTCAGCTACTCAACCTCATCCTAGGCCAGTACATCGTGTCATGGTTATTGACTCTTTGCCAATTACTTGGGCCCCAAGCTCATCTTCTCTTGTATCTTTTGTGCCCTCTAAGGCTTCTTCTGATGCATCTGATATTATTTAGCAGGAGATTGCATGCTGCAAGGCACACATTGCCCAGTTTATGCATCAGCATGATTGGTTGGTGAAGGATCTTATGGTTTTGGAGAGCAGTGGTAGTAAAGTTGAGGCTGAGAAGGTAAAGGGGAAGTGTCATCAGATAGACTAATGAGATGTGCAGGAGTTACTTGGGGAGAGGGAGGGGGGTTGGCTTATATACTACTCTATGATTTGAATGGGGCAGGGCCCCAACCTATAACTACTTGCTACTTGTACTGTTTTTTTGTCCTTATAAAATATTTTTTGTTTAGATAAGCAGTCAACTACAAAAAGAGAGAAAAGAAATGAATTTTGAAGAATAGGGAGTATGCAGTATAGTTATTTTGGTATATATAGTGACTTCTGAGGGTTTTCTTGAAAATCATTAGGAAAAATCAGGAATGGCTCAGAGATCTTCATAGCCAAAAAACCCTTATAAGTCTTGTGCAATGTCTGAGGGCTATGTGACTTATGAATCTACAGTAAGCGAAATCAATTATTCAGATGAAAGGAAAATTAGGAAAGTCTTATGATATATTTTTAAAGAATGGATGAATTTGGAAGGGGGGGTTGGCTGGTATATCTTGCTCTTTCCTGGGATTAGCAGGTTCATCTTCTATATCACTGTCTTCTTCTGCTGTCTGCATTACTCCCTGTCCTGCAGTTTCTTCTTTGCCATCTACTGCTTCCATGTTCTCCAAGAGTTACAATTGCTCTGTGTCTATATCTAATATGAGGTTGGGGATATTTATTGCTTGTCGTGCAAAGTATGTGATCAGCCTGAAGGTGGCAATTGGTCAGTAAAGTACAGATCTGTTGAGTTCTGCAAGTATATATGCTCCTCCTTTGTTTTATGTAATCACAATGAGGGGTCCTAGGTATTGAGCTTGCATCTTCCAATTTAGCAACTTTTCTATTGCTATATTGTGCATGAGAACCAGGGCATCTTGGAGGAAATTGAAATCTCATATGGTTCAGAAATATACTTGTTTGAAGTAGGCAGCAGCTTTCTGACATGTGAGATATATTGCAGAATAGAGCTGTTCTAAATCCTTTGGGTGCTTTTGTAATGCTATCACATTGATACTGTCAGGGGACAACCTATTTCCTTTCTCTTTCTCTTCATGTCCTTTCTATCTTGCTAATATCTTACTCACTCATTTTAGTATCACACACACTCATTCCTATTTACCTTCCAAGCATACTTCCTTTCACTCTGATCTACTCTGATACTCTCTCACTTAGACCCACAACTGTGACTACTTGGGTTGGGCAAACCACTAGTGCTCTCTGAGCATGATATCCTGCATAACTCCACTCCATTCTGTTCTCATGCACCCAATCCAGTATCTCACTATGGTCACGAGGGGTGCAATTACTTATACATTTCCATATTCCTTTTAATATACAGCTCATACTTCCTGATGAGGTTCCTTAGAGTTTCCTCTTTGGATATCCCTTATCAGGTAAGCTGTCATTACAGGTCTATACTTAGTACAATATATTAACTTTGGATATCCCTCATCAGCAGTCTGAGTAGGCACCTGGAGGTTGCCCTTACAGAGAGACTGCAAAACATACAGAGGTTGTTATTGAACCAGCATTGCCACTTAGTTGCAGTTAGTTTGCCATCCTTATCCAGCTTATCAGTAAGGTTAGGACCCTTGCCTTTATTGCCAGAGGATGTTAAGAATAGAGTACTTTACACTCCTCTACCAGTCCATATGGAGTCCATATAGAGTCTTAATGAGTCTACTATTTATATATAGCCAGAATATTGGGTGGCAGTAGGCCTTAGACTCCAGGTTTACTCCTGGTCTACTCTATTTCTACTCCAACATAAGTCTATATGGACTCCAATCTTAATCTGGAGTCTATATGGAATCCATATGGAGTAACAGTGCTTAATAGAATCTGGACTCTATATAGACTCCAGAATCATGAACTAGACTTCATATAGACTCCATAAACTAGAGGAATAACAAGCAACAGCTAAAAAGATCATTCTTACTATATAAGGATATAGAAAAAAAAATGGTATAGCTTAGGTTTGAACTGCCAACCTCATGAATAGCAGAAACAATAGTCACTTTACCACTTGACTATAGGACAAATACTAAATATAAAATTCTGTAATATACATAGGTATATAAATTATTATATAATAGATAGATAATATATAATATAAAATGTACATGGCTGTGCTGAGTCAGCAATCTGCAGGACAACTGATGGCCATAGGATTCCCACTGTTGTTTCTTTCTTTCCACACCACCATCCACTACCAACAACAACCTCCATGGCTAACCACCACATGTTGCCCCCTCATAGCCATAGTAGCCTTGTCCGTACTGTGCCCCCACTGCCAATATCATGCACTGTTCTTGGTGACTACTGTCCTGTCAAAAAAGACCTGGAAAGCCACCAGCACAGCAACATCAAATGATGACAGCAATAGCAGCAATGGCAATGGCATTGATGAGAGATCAAAAGCAGTGTCAAGGGGGGTAGTGAGGGCAAGGGGAAGATGGCAAGAGTAGCTGTCAGTGAGGATAATAACCATATCACCACCACTGCAAGTGCTAGGGGCCAGCATGCCATCAAACATAATAATGTAGACATCCATAGCCACATCCCCAATGATAATAGCAGCCACCTCACTACCACCACCATGCATCATGGTGGTTATCATGCTGTCAAACCCAATGATGATGTGGACATGGATGGCAGCCACGTCACCACTGCTGCATGCTATGGTGGCAGTTATACTATCAACACAACAATGATCCAGATGACCATGGCTACATTGTCAGCCATGTCACTACCACCGCCATATGCATGCATCATCAATAACAACAGTAGCCATATCACTACCACTGCCATATGTTGTGGTGGCCATTAATGATGAGCCCTGCACACCCCTCCTCCCCGAATGCACAGCAGCCAATGACATGCTCTCCTGGAGTTTCATGCTGAGTGTTGCCAGCTCCAGATGCAAGTGGCAGCAAGCACAAGCTCAAGTAAGTTCCTTTTTTTATTATTATCTTATTTCAACTAACTAATAACCTGTCTATAGGTATTATATGACTATAAGGGGTGATGGGGAGAGAGCAGGAGGCCTGTGAAGCAGGGTACCTGCAAGGTAAGCACCACCCACATCTGTCTGACAGCTACCACCACCACTAACCACTCCCACAGGCCAGCTCAACTGCTGCTAGACCCAATCAGCCAAGGACATTAATGATAGCCCCTCCCCTCTCTCATGCCTAACAAGAGTTGGTTTTTAGCAACTACAGGAACCACCACCCCCTCCCTTGTTGCAAACACAAGATGGAGGGGGTTTTCTCTATGTTTTCATCCCACTTACCACCCCACCCCTGCCCCACTTGCTTGTGTTTGGGGTTACTGCCTTTTTTTTTTGATCAATAGATACTTATTATAATCCATATGTATATATATAATAGATAATATACTGTACTCTTCCCTAAATGGATATAGTATTGTATAGGTATAGGTATGGGGAAATATACTAGAGGGTTACTCATTATAAATACTCAATTGTTAAGAACCACAACACATCATGGGACTAAATGATTATATGAGAGGTGTTACAGATTAGAGACATTGGCCTCAGCTTATATGCTGTGCCCCTGGCTAGATTGGGTCTCTGTATTTGGCAAATGAGATCGGAGTGTAGCCTTGCTCCAGGGACTAAGCCTGGTAGTAAGAGCAAAGAGATAGGTTGACCACTAGGGCAGATGAGTGAGAACAATGAGACTGAACGAGTATGTACAGTCTGAAGATCGGTTGGGGTCAAGTATCTTAGGACTGAAGTCCTTTGGTGAGGGTGGGTCAGAGTGAGAATGCACTGAGAGACTAAGAGAGAATGGGGGGGAGAACTTAGTCGATATTCGAACTAAGGAATATAGTGCAGAAATTGTGCTACTTATATACAGAGTCCGGAGACAAGGAAGAGACTGACATGAACCATATGAATTGCCTCATCATCTGGAAACAATGGGGGAAGATTGTCGACCAGTCTAGAGCAAGAATAAAGAGGGCGGATCAAGAGGATAGAGTGGGGCAGGAATGATGAGGATGAAACAGGGTACATCCGAGGTGCAGGATCAGGGTCGGGGTGTGAATGGAATGAATGAAGGTCAGATGACAACCCGTGACCAGCATTGGTTCAAACTGAATCGGAGTGAAGGGTCGGAGTGTGACTTGGGATATGACAGTATCCCCCCCTTAGGGCCCGAACCCATGAGGGCCTAGAGGTTGAGTCACATGATTTGCTGAGTTTGAATGTCGCATTGTTGATATGTGTTTGGCATATGTTGATGTCTGAATTTTCTAAGTCTTCAATCCTTACCACAACAACAATCTCAACATGCCAACTGTCATGGAACTTCTAGAATGCAAGAAGAATGAGGATGCAGAGCATGAATGCAAGGATGCTGAGTTTGCGGCAATCCTGGCAGTGGCCGAGGAGGAGGAGCATAGGAGGCGAGAGGACGAGGAGCATCAAAGAAAGGAGGAGGAGAAGGCCAGGGCCCAGGTAGGACCTGGGGGAGGCCATTTTTGCTGCTGCTTCTGCTGCCAGTTGGCAGATGGGCACAGTAGGGGCTGCCAGTTGGGAAAGGGAGCATATCACCCACAGTGATATCTGCTATCCCTGATGGCTTTATGGTCAGCATCAGCACAGGTGGCCAATGCTATCTGGTACTACAGTATATAGTGCCAGCTTTAGATGAGGCATTTATGTCATACAGAGCTAAATCTGATCTGGGGGTTGCTCATATATCTGGAGGGGTATATATACAATTGGATATTGACTGACTTTACTGCCAGTCGGAGTTCTGCCAGTCACCTTTTGCTTATTGTTTTTTAGTCACCACAATTTGAAAATCAGCCATACCAATTCCTTTCTGAGGGAAAAATCTACTTTCCTCCAGATCCAGTAAGTTCTGCCCTGTAATTCAGCAGATTGGCTGACACCTTCAAACAGGAATTAAGTGACCAGGAGCTCCTAAACCTTCATGCTGAGGTAATTGCTCTGTAACAAAAACTCGGCATCTCCTACAAAGACTCTGTTGGAGACGTTACTGGATACTGATTTTTTCAGGCCGAACGCAAGCACAGGGCTGTTGCAAAGACCCAGGCCAAGGAGGATGCAGCCAAGAAAAAGGCTGAAGCAGTGGTGGCAAAGGCCACCAAGGTCAAAGGAAAATGGAAAGCGATGGCTGAGGATACTGCAAGTGAGGATGAGGTTAAGGAGGTGGCGGCGCCACCCAAAAAGAGGGCTTGTCAGGGTGGGAACATGGTGGTGCAGGGTGACAGGCCCTGCAACAGGTGCAGGCAGCTGCAGAAGGAGTATAGCCCACAAGAAAAGTAAGTTGAAACCTTGTCTATCCCTTTGCTGGTGCTAAAGACTTGCTTAGGGATATGAAGAATAACATGGCATGCACACGGTGTGCACACAGCCAGCTTGCATGTCGATGGGGTGTGACCGGGGTGACCCCCAAATGCGCGGGGTCATTGAACAACCCAAAGGCCATGGGGCCTTCAACACTCATGCTGAAATCTGGCATGACCATCGATGATGACGAGGAGGAGGAGGAGGAGGTGAGACCAGCCTAGCAGGGCTGGCTTGAGGAGGGGGTGGAGCTGTTTGCTGAGGTGGTTGGCTCCCTCCAGAGGATGGAGGATCAGTTCACCGCCATCAACCACCAGCTTGTTGGTATCAATATATCCCTGTATCATACTGCAAATACATGGAACACGATCAATGAGCAGAGCGAGTTGAGAGCGCGGCTAGAGTTTGGGATGTGAGGGCAGTCCCTCGATAAAATGCTGGACAGGATGCAGGGTGGAACCCTCCATTGTGGAGATTGGGTAGAGGTGGGAGTTCAGGCTAACAGGCTCAATCAGAAAGAGGAGGAGCCTCTATTCCTGAGGAGTATGGAGGTCAACGAGGAGGGAAAGCAAGGAGGCAGTGAGGCGGAGGATAGTGGAGAGGTCTGGGAGGTGTCCCAGGCCCTCCAATAGTCTGCCTATAGTATTTTTGTTTGTTAATATCATGATTTTTTCTTGAGTCCAAATGAGATCGAATCGGAATGAAACGAAATGAAGAAGAAAGGGAAAAGAACAAGTAAACAAGGGGAGGTACTGAGCCTAGGAGTAGGGATGAACAATTGAGTCGGAATGAAATGGAATGAAGAAACAGAGACAAGATTGATACAAATTCAAAGTTGAAATGGAATGAAATGGAATGAGGTCAGAGGGTCAAGAGGGGTCCAGGTTTGTTGGGATATGTGGAGTGAAAGTCGGTGACTAGCTTGGATATGTTACCAAGTTCATCTGCAGAGAGCCAGGTGTATTCTTCATCAGTACCTTCATAGCCAGACCAGCAGACATAGTACAGGAGCTTGCAGCATTGGCATTGGTCTATCTTGGAGTTGAGTACTTCAGCAATTTTGAATTCTAACTCACTGTCAACTTCTACAGGAGGAGGCGGGGTTTCAAAACAATTTGGAATGGTGTTCAGAGTGTGAGGTTCAAGCATAGAGATATGGAATATGGGGTGAACAGATTTGAGGGGTTGAGGAAGATGGAGTGTGAAGGAATGACTGCCAGCCTGGGCGATAATGTCGAATGGACCGAGGTACTTTTTGGCAAGCTTCTTAGAAGGGCACGTAGTTCTGAAGAACTGTGCTTTGATGAAGGCTTGCTGTCCTACTTTGAAGTTAGGAGCTGTGGAGCGGCGTGCATTGGCAGGGCCTTGATACCACTTCTGGGCTGAGGCCATCATATCCTTGAGTTTCTGGTGTAGCTCTTGAAGGTCGACAATGAAGTCTTTTGCTCAGGCTGAGGCGAGGTCAGCTTTGGAGTGAATGGTGATGTTTGGATTGTAGCCTTTGTTGGCAAAGAATGGTGAGATGCCAGTAGTGGCTGAAGGAGCATTGTTGTAGGCAAATTCCGCAAGTGGGAGGAGAACGTGCCAGTTGTCTTGCTGATAGTTGGTGTATACCCAGAGATACTGTTCCAAGGTTTGATTGAGTCATTCAGTCTGACCATCACCTTTGGGGTAATAACCAGAGGTAAAGTGAAGCATCATGTCAAGGGCTTTACCTAGAGAAGTGGGATACAAACTCAGAGCCTTGGTCTGAGGTGACATGTGAGGGAACTCCATGTTTGGAGAAGACATATATAATGAAGAGTTGGGCAAGTTCTGCAGAGGTGATCATAACATTGCACAGAATGAAGATGCCTTGCTTTGAGAGTCAGTCCATGATGACTAGGATAGCATCAAAACCATTGGAGTTGGGAAGCTTCTCGATGAAGTCCATTGAGATTGAATTCCACAGTTGGTCTGGAACAGGAAGTTGCTTGAGATAGCCATAAGGCCTGTGGTATTGAGACTTGGACCATTTGCAGATGGTGCAGGAATTGCAATACTCTTTTATGAAGGTGCAGAGTGCTGGCCAGACATATTCTTCTCGGATTAGCAAGATGGTCTTGTTCTAGCCTTGGTGGCTGGAGAGGATGTGATCATGCTTGTGTCTAAGGATGCAAAGTCGGAGATCATTGTAGTTGGGCACATAGATGTGAGTATCCATGTGGAGGAACCCATCTTGGTCGAGGGTCTATCCAGGGGAGAGGTTGTTGAGTTGGATCTTGGCGAGATTGTCATGGGGGTAGGCTTCTTTGATATCTCAAAGGAGTCTTTCTTTGTCCATGATCACTGAGCCTCGGAGTGCCGGAATGATAAGGGCTGAAGCTTGGAGTGAAGTGATGAGTTGGTCTTGATTGAAAACCGGTCTGAAGTTGTGTGGGTT
>JASFDG010000668.1:0-10703 GCA_036937095.1 Phaeolepiota aurea
ATATCTATAATTTATCCAGGAGAACTTTGAACGGTGCCGATTTTTGAGATCCTTCAACAATGATATGGAAAGTGGGAGAAGGAGTCATGAAGAGTAATCATGTAGCCGCCACACACACATGGACAATACTCGCAGGTAATGATGGTTGCATATTTCATCAACTCTTTTTTTTTCAATAATCAAACTTATGTGACGTCGTCACTCACGCAAAAGGTCTGTGCTTTACAACAAAAGTCCATATTCTGATCAAGGTACAGAATGCTATTACCTTATCCTATTGAACTTACAAAAACGAAGATTATGAATAAAAAGTCCAAATTAAACGGTGCGGAAGTGAGCATAAGTTATCACGTTTCCCCAGGCGTCTCCACATCCACATCTGGTTTCTTTTTACCCGTGGACTTCCGCCCACGAGGGTTTGACGCTGTCGACTTGCGCTTCTTTCCTCGTGCTGTGGAAATTGCACTTTCCTCGTCGTCTGGAGTAACTGCAATGGATGTGATAGTTGCAGTGTGCCCAAAGAAGTCATCGCCTTCATCGTTCCACAAGTCGCGGACAGGCGGTGCATCTGGGGAAATATCCTCAATTCGCCTGGTATGATTTGCAGCCATGACGGTAGACGAGGATGGAAGTGATGCCAGCTGTTCGTCATTAAGCAACAATTGCACAATCTCGCTAGGTTTGGCGACATCTGTAAAGTTTTTGTTGCCAACGACAATATCTTGGACCTAGAAGCAATAAGCATCTACACAGATAAGATAAAGGGCATCGTTTACATCTTTTTTGACACGAGCTAGTTCTACGATCCGCTCGTCTATTGTGCCTCGGGTAATGAGGCGGTACACGGTAACCTGTCGTGTTTGACCAAGCCGATGGGCACGATCCATAGCCTGAGCATCATTTGAAGGATTCCAATCATGGTCGTAAAATACCACTGTGTCAGCGGCTGTGAGGTTGATGCCTAACCCACCCGCGCGTGTGCTAAGCAAGAAAACAAAAATATCGGGACTGATGGGGTGGTGTGAGCCACAAGCTTTATGAGGTAGTTGAACAAGACACTCACCGTGTTTGCCAATCTATTACCATATCCCGCCTATCTTCTAGCTTGGATGAACCGTCTAGTCGAAGGTATTTATATTGGCGGTAGATGAGATACTCCTCCATTAAATCCATCATTCTTGTCATCTGGAAATAGACAAGAACACGATGGTCACCCGCTTTCAACTCTTGAAGGAGAGTGTCCAGTCGCGCAAGTTTAGCTGAATCATAGATCAACCGTTTGGCCTCAGGAACATGCATTGTGGACATTGGGACCTGATTCGATGGCGAGGTACCTAATAACCCTGTGGGGGCCAAACCAGGCAACAGGGCATTATAAGCAGCACTCGCAGTTTCCAAATCTCGTAGTCGTTCGGATAAGCCATACAGTGCAAGTGATTCCAACGGCCCTTCGATCAGCTGGGCTTGCTTCTCGATAAAGGTGCGATCCGTACTTTGGATTGAGATAGGCGGAGCAACGGTTGATGGTACGAACCATTGCAATTCAGGTCGTGACAGGCATGATTCATTCCAGTTTGTCGATGAAATACAATGCAAACGTGGTAAATCTTGTGCAGGTCCCAAGGCAAACAAGAGTGGGGAAGAGGTTATGTGAAAAGGGTTCATGGTCGCATGCGCTGCAAAATCAGGATCCCTAGCCCAAAATAAACCGTGTTCCCATTGTACTAATATACGAAAATCACCCACGATGTGTATTGAACCGAGCCCGCTAGTTTCAGGTCCTGTTCTATTGCGTACAATCGTCGACGGATGAGGGGGGATACATGGATTGCGTGGGCATCATTTGGAGAAACACCAAGCATTCGTAGAAACGAGAAGCTAGAGGCAGCTGGACTATCGGTTGGCATGAAGGAAATTTGAGAGGTACGAAACTCCTCACCTTGTTCGCACAGCGACTGGTGGATCCAGTCCGGGGACCAGATATTGAACATCTTGACACAGTTTGGGGTTGCCACTGTTTTCTCGCAGGGAACATTCAGTAACCCCCCGCCCTGATACAGGAGCGCGGGTATAGAAAACTCAATCGGGCTTTCCGTCGAATATGGCAAGATAACAAAATCGCCCTCTCTCATGAGTGGTCCTGGTCTTCCAAATTTAGCGAATGAATACGGTGCAACCACATCGGCCCGTTCGAATAGCTCTGGGTGGTTGCATACCTAACAGTTGAATTAATTATAAAGAACACCAAAAACCTTTCTTGCCCATACCTTGCGGAATTGCATGACAAGGTTCATTAGTGACCTAGCAGAATCAACGTCGCCAATATTTGCAGCTTTCTCCAGGAGATCTGCAACAGATACATTGGCTAGCAATGCAGTGTATAATGCGCGTTGCCTGGCGCTTAGATCGACATAAATGTCTTTCTCGATCTGCAACAAGGTAAGGTCCTACAGAAAATCTGGCTTCTTCTGGATCTCACCTTTTCACTGAGTTCATTTTGCACATGACGCTTCACCCGCCTCAGCATGAAAGGCTTCAAAATCATGTGCAGGCGGCGCAATTGATGCTCATTTAATTTGCTTCCTTTGTTTTCAGCTGCGTTTTCGATGTCTTTAGAGAACCATTCATTGAATTCATCATGCGAATCGAATAGGCTGGGCATGATGAAGTGCAGCAATGCCCACAGTTCTATTAATTATGAGCTCGTTAGATTGTGTTGTAGAAGATTATACATACCCTGCATGGAATTTTGTATTGGTGTACCAGTGAGGAGTAGCCGATTTCTACAATGAAACCCAAGAAGAGTTTTCCAGCGAACACTTGAAGAGTTTTTGATATTTTGTGCTTCATCTAGAATCATATATTGCCATTTGACTCTCTGAAAGTGCTGCTGATCTTGAGTTACCTGAGAACAAGTGTAAGGCTAGAAATACAAATATAAATGTCAGTCCTATTCTTACCAGCTGATAACTCGTGATAAGGACATGAAATGGTGCATCCTGGTCATAGCTTATTTCCTTCTTGCTCCAGAACTTTCGCAGCGTCGTTCTATCTTTGACATTCCCCCAATAGGGCAAGGCTTTTAATCGTGGAACGAAACGTGTAATCTCTTGTTGCCAATTGTGTAATGTTGAAGCGGGGGCAACGACCAAGAAAGGGCCCCAAATATCATGCGTTTCGGCAAGATAAGCAAGTAGCGATATTGATTGTACAGTCTAAAAAAAGGTTGAGCTGTTTGGCTGTGCTGGATTTGAAGTACTGACCTTGCCAAGACCCATCTCATCTGCCAGTATGCCATTGATACCCTGCTCGTAAAGCGTCGCAAGCCAATTCAGGCCCTTTAATTGATATTCCTTGAGCTGGGCCATCAACATTTTGGGTTGTCCTATAGTCAGAGGTCCACTTAAAGAAGTGGGATTTTGGAAGTTCAATTCATCCAAGTCCACTTGAAATCCACAGCGTTAGACTGAGAAGCAAGATCATGTTATAAAACTTACGGTCTACGAGGGCATTTTCCGATGACTTGGATGACTCAGCTTCTCCCTCGTCACGAATATGGGCCTGAGCCCTGGCAAGTTTGAGAGCCTCGTTGGTTTTCCGATCAAGAGCTGCCTGCATATCAAACTGTTGGGCCCGTTGTTTCGCCAGCGCAATAGCTTCCTGGGCATTGTACTTTGCGTGCATATGCAAATTTGTATGGTCATCTAAAGAATATTGAAATTGGCTTCGAGAAACCGAATGATTGACTAACCATCATCGAAATTTATCTGTGGTATGGCGTCCGCTTCGAAATCTGGCACAGTTGCGCCAGCAGGAACAGGTAGATTCTCACCATCCCCTTCGATTTCAGTCGCTAGGATAACATTTAGATTATGTCAGGAAGGGAAAATGCACTGACATACTTTTGAGCTTG
Organism: Phaeolepiota aurea; assembly: GCA_036937095.1. Classification (NCBI taxonomy): domain Eukaryota; kingdom Fungi; phylum Basidiomycota; class Agaricomycetes; order Agaricales; family Squamanitaceae; genus Phaeolepiota; species Phaeolepiota aurea. The sequence goes on from JASFDG010000668.1 coordinate 3,914, forward strand.
TTGCCGACGAAATGACTGTAGAGTTCCGTCTGGCTGATCAAAAATTCGAGCTTCCGAGCCTGCCGTGCTGCTTCTCGCCTTTCTTCTTCGATCTTGAGACGGTCGTTGGCTTCCTTCTGTTCACGTCGGCGCACATCACGCTCCTCCTTCTCGTTTTTCTTCCAAAATACCTGCATTTCGCGCATGAGTCGCTTTGCCTTTGCCTGAATGTCCTTGTTCGCCTTCGGCGTTTTTGTGAATGGTTTTCGCGCTTGAATTGAGGCAAGTTTTGCAATGCGCTCAAGTTGCGACTGCCGAGTCTGATAACCAGCTGTTTGAAACTTATATACCTATGAGTATGATATTAGTTTTGTAGATCGTAGCCTAATGATTAGCCATACCTTGGCCACATCTCTTTTGGCGATGTTAGTCCACACCTTCCGCTGGGCCTCTTCCAGAGCTTTGATGCGCTTGATTAAGGCAGCGTCATCAACTTTCTTGGCCTTCTTTAACGGCGGGATTTGCTCATCCAATTCATAAACACAGCTAGCTGAATTCATGGTAGCTGGAGAAGCAGGGCGAGACATGGGAGTGATGTCTCCAGAAACTGATGGGGGGTGCGAAACATCGTGGTCAGGTTCCAAGCCAGGTACGATCTTTTTCCTGGTGGTGGATGGCTTTTTTCGAGAAAGCTTGGGGGTTGATACACTGTCGTGGCTAGGCTCCCGCTGTTTGCTTTTCCCTTTTGTCTTGCTATTCGAGAGCTTGAGCACCAATGACGTAGAAGAAGGATATTCCACCACAGATCGCTCCACGTCATCAGCGATGCTTGCAGCGTCTTGATCTAGTTTCCTCCTTTTATGGGCAGGGAGGCGACTACCATTCTTCTTCGGGATTTCCAAGTCACTACTGTCGTCAGACAGGGCACCTGACAACGGGCGTTTGTTGGTCTCTTTCGCTTTACCTTTACGTCGAATGGTAGCTGGGATTGGGTCAGGAAAATCACTGAGGATGGACCGTTCAAGCTCTTGGGCAGCGTCTTCCGCTGTGTTGATATGATGCCGCACATCACGAAACCCATGCCCCCGCCCTTCATGACCTGTACCGTGGAAGCGATGGGTGGGTGAAAGAGGCCTTAAGTCGTCACCCAGTTGTGGATTAGGCTGGATATGGGGATATATCGAGGCAGGCAATGGCATTTTAGCTATCCTTGCGGCGTAATGATGCGAGATTTCCTGTGCGGCTGTTGAATTACGCTCCTGTTGCAATATTAACCAAAAAGATCTTATCGCGGGGCAGAAAGCTCACCAAAATACTCGCTTTGAACCACATTTCCACTTGATTTTGACGCTTCTTGGTTTCCAGTATGTAGTCTCCAAGTTCGCCTAACCAGACTTCTTCACAATCTTCAAGATCAGAGGACGCCAAACGACGTTCTTCCTCCGTGGTCTTTGGCACCGCCGCTACATCCTTAGACTCTTCCGTGTCACCGTCAGGAGTTGATGGACGAGCCTGTTTCATGCGACGAACCGCTTGACGTTGACTCTGTTGAAACCATGAATAAAGGAATAAAATACAAGAGCGCAATTCTTACACGTCTTTGACTAGAATGTTGGTGATCTAGATCGCTTTGTACACCTTTCCGACGTTTTCGCGAATGCGCGTCATCCTCGTTATCATTAAAATGAGTCGAATCCTGATTTCCCTCTGGGGATGGGGACCGGAGGGCTTCGCGAGAAGGATAGACAGAATTTGTATTTCCTGGAAGAGATGTATCATGCGACCAGTCTCCCGACGATATATCTCTACTTCTAGCTGAATCATAGGAGCTAGTTGGTGGGTGGTAAGAAGCGAACGGTTCCCTTTCCCGAATCTGACGTGGGCTATGATGTGAGTAAGTGGGCGAGCGCTGGGAAGCATTAGTTGAAGAGATGTCGTTGAAAGGAGATTGCTCTTCTGGACCTGGACGAGCTGGACTGGTATATGGAGGTCGAGATGGATGTACAGGGGGATCGTCATTGAGAATTCGGCTGAGAGACATGGCCGACTAGTTCTCAACGCTATGAGTCTCCGATAGGGTCTGCTGATACAAAAAAGGCTGCAAAGGAGACAGAAAGCAGCCTCGTGGGATCAAAGAGCAGCCACGACAACAGCAGCGAGCGCTATGAAGGAGGGTAATATGAGGGACGGAGATGAAGCGTCGTGGATGAGGCGAACGACGACGAGAAACGGAGCAGAACGTGCTGGGGGAAGGGGAGGGATGAGGCTGGTGTTGTGGCGGGGGACAGGGTGAGAGGCAACACTGGTTGAAACCCCTCTGATCTTTTACGCATTTACATTTGGTCTCGTTCACCTAGTGTCCCAAAAAGGAAACATCTGTGCACTTCTTCTGTTAGTGGCTTTTCCCCCGTCTGGAAAAACACAAGTGCTGTTTCCCGCCACAGTCGCGCAAAATATCACCCAGCATTCAATTTTTTACTGATCATTTTCATAGTGCATCTTCATTCCCTTGCTTCTCAGGCAACCTCATCTTGGCCAAGTTGACGCTCCCAATTACATACGGTGTTTATAAGCGATGCCGCCAATTCCCATTTCGGCCACCCAATATATTTTCATCTAGAGATCCGCAACCTTCGTGGTGTTACAAATCGTATATATATCGTTAGGTTTCGGGATGCAGCATCAGGTCAGGTCGAACTTTGGCGTCAAATTCCTCAGGTGTGAGGAAACCAAGGGAAACAGTTGCTTGCTTTAGTGTTGTCCCTTCTTTGTGGGCCTTTTTCGCGCATTTGGCCACATCTGGAAAGGTTTCAGCAAAATTCCTGGCAGAATCTTAAATACTAACTATCATAACCAAGATGTTTGTTTAGAATGGTAGCCAGCATGAGAGACTCATGAAGAAGGGTGTTGATTCGACCTTCGTTAGCTTGAATGCCAATGACACAGTTGTTGGTGAACGACCGCGAAGCTATAGTCCTACATTAACTTCTAGTCAACAAAGCTGAGGGTGACGTACCATCTGCAATCAAACGGATGCTCTGAAGCACATTTTTGATGATGACAGGCTTGTAAACATTCAGCTTTTTGCAGGGATCAATACGAAATCCAATCAAGGAACCAAAACAGAATTTCTTGCCTCAAACGCGCCGCTTGCACCAGCGATGGTCACTGTTGTCTGGTTCCCCATGACTTGAGCAGCGACCATGGTGAGCGCTTCACACTGCGTTGGGTTAACCTTTCCTGGCATAATACTGCTCCCGGGTTCATTCTCTGGTAAGCTCAACTCTCCAAGGCCGCAACGTGGTCCAGATGCAAGATATCTTATGTCATTAGCTATTTTCATCAACGAACAAGCCAAAACATTGAGGGCACCATGCGTTTCCACAAGGGCATCATGAGCCGCCAACGCTTCGAACTCCAGACCACAATCAGCAAGAATGAATCAGATCACGAGAATATCACTCACCTTATTAGGCGCAGTCTGAAAGCGGACGCCAGTCAATTTAGAGATTTCTTCAGCAATTTTCACAGCGAAGCCTCTTCTTGTATTGAGTCCCTATGATAGTTCTCACTTCAGCAAATTCAAACAACATGACTATCACCGCTTACCGTGCCAACGGCAGTACCACCTTGTGCAAGACAACTCAGTCGAGGGATGACTGCATGGATACGATCAATGCCGTTCGTAATTTGCTGAACATATCCGCTAAATTCTTGCCCCAGTGTTAGAGGTGTAGCATCCTAAGTATTTATGGAATGAACTTTAGGGGGAACTCGTGCACACTCATATCTGACCTGCAAATGCGTGCGACCAATTTTGATGATGCTGTCAAAAACCTGAGCCTTCGAATCAAGAGCATTGCGAAGTTCAATGAGCGCTGGCAGTAGAGAGTTATGAATCTCCATCATAGCAGCAACATGCATGGCAGTTGGAAATCTGTAAAGCCAGATTGAATGGGACCATCAGGGGGGGGGGGCAGAAATGTACTAACGTATCGTTGCTACTTTGGCTCATGTTGACATCGTCGTTAGGGTGGACAGGCTTTTTTGAGCCAATCCGCCCCCCCAAAAGTTCAATTGCTCGGTTTGCGATGACCTAACCAAGAATGTTGGAAGGTGCTTTCAGACTGGGAACTGATCGCACCTCATTAACATTCATATTGGTCTGCGTTCCACTTCCTGTCTGGAACACGACAAGTGGGAAATTATCCATCAATTTACCAGAAATGACCTGATGAATGGATGAATATATGCACACTGGTATCTGAGCAGAACTAACATCGTCGGCAGCTATTTGGATCGCATCCCCGATTTTGGGATCCATACCGTACGTGACATTGACAATTGAAGCAGCCTTCTTGACAATTCCAAATGCTTTGATTAATGATGTAGGTAGGCGTTCGCTGGGACCTCCAATGTCAAAATTCTGCAGTGAACTGGGATACCGAATAAATGACAAGGAGACGATAGGCAGGTAATGGACATCAAACCGTTGCGTTTGAGCTCCCCAATATCGATCAGCGGGAACGTGGAGATCTCCAAATGTGTCCCTTTCTATGCGAAAGCCAGGTGACTAACAGAACTTTTGATATCATATGGATGTAAACGAATGGAAATTCCCTACCATTATAAGTCTAGATGATGAGAAAAGTCTAGTGCCAGAGTAAGGCTGGATCATCAGCTTGACGCAATATAATCACGTGAGACAGCGTTACCCACAAGATTGCAGGTGATTCTTACTTTCCATGATCTAACAGAAGCGGTTGCGTTATACATGGAAGCTAGAGGATATAGGTTGTAGAATGAGGGAGAAAATGTTGGATGTGTAACTAGGAGGGTGATCAGCAAACCTGAACGTAATGCGAAGCACTCGGAGCAATTACCCAGCGGCTTTTTCCGCCCGATTTCGCCCGTTCAAGGCAAGGCCATGCTCGACGTCGTTGGCCATGGGAAGAAAAGGTAAACATTGCAAGGCCTTATTAAGCTCTAAAATGACCAATTTACAGCTGATCATACTAAAGAATTTTATTCATGCTCAGCGGAGCAGAGAACATCCGTTCACTGTAGAATCACGTGTAACCCGGGTCGAATATAATCACTGTCAGACAAGATGAGAACTTGAAAGCTTGTTCTCTTGACGCCTCTATTTAACCTGATGGCCAGCATAGCTGCTCAAGTCATCCTCCACCCTACCGTTTCCCAAAGTTTGAAGTTTGGGGCCACGACCTTGGGACGGGACAAGGTGGGCTGAAAGCTTTATGGCGTCACTTCACCACCTCACGCTACTCTCAGACCTATCGTGCAATTCAGTATTTTTCCCGATTCTTTGCATGGCATCTTTCGAACAAGGGCGATAAGCTAGAGGCAGCTCGCTGGACTGCACTGAAGGCCCATCTCGGCACCGCCAGAAAGCGTATCCATCCCACTGCGCCTTGCAAACACTGTGTTGACCCCTTTATTTCTTCTAGTCATGCGGTTGGGCAAACCCATGGAACACTTACAGGCCGCACTAAAAGCGTCATTTACCCCTGGTCCTGTAGCTGAACAAATCACAACGATTGCTAGACAAATTGGATACTTTGGATATCTGTCTTATGACGCCCTTGCTTGGGTAAAGCTCTGTTGGAATAGGCTGGAGAAAGCCACTCATTTCACTTTTGTCAGGCACAACTTATCAAGTTCATCAACCTTGATCCTGAAACAGCAAAGAAGGTCACCAAGCGATCGTTTCAGTTCTGGTTTGCTGGCATCGCCTTTAGCCTTGTTAATGGCATTCTTAAAGTCAGCGTTTTGAGTGTCGTCACTTGTCTTCAATTATAAACTTCCTTACAAGGCCGCACGATTGGCCAAGGAGGCTAAACAGTTGAAAGCTTCAAAACCGTGGGGCGAGAAAGATCTCGCGGACGAAGCGGCGCGCGAAACTAAATGGAATACTCTGGAAATGTTAGTATCCTACGCCCTAGCCTCAAATGCATGTACCTGACTGTATTACAGAGCCCGCAAATCAACCCGACAACAGCTAATCATTGACTTACTTGATGTATGGATACCCGCGACTGGAGCAGGATTGCTAAGTGTCAATGAAGGAACTCTAGGAATTTGCGGGTGAGTGACCTATTACCTCTTGCAGAACAAAGCGTTTACAGTACTAGCCTCTTTTCATCCTTGCTTGGAGCAAGAGCACAGTGGAGGGCTGTAAACAGCAAAAACTAAAATGCCTACCTATGTCTAACACAACACTCCAGTTTCGGGAATTTAGTTCTCCCGCTTTATTATCTATTTCCAAGAATGTATCAATATGACATCAAATGTTGCATAGGAGAAACTCTGTTAACATTCGCCGCATTCTATACGTTAGATGATTTCTCTTGCGTAATAGACTCTTTTGCTGTCTCCTGGCGCTGTTGATTTCGGAGCCGCAAGTATTCAAGGCGAACTTTTTCCATTGGCTCTGGTCCCGTACTGCATGCTGCCTTAAATACCAAGATAAATATATGCCAAAGAATGTCTCACAATTGTACCATACAGCCTTGGACAGCTTTTAACTTATCTCTGCACGCCCACGCTACTGACACTACACGCCCAGTCGCACAGTCGGCAAAGGCTTCAAATCTGTTAAACGTAGTATATGTACAAGAAAAGATGGGGCTAACCTCTGACGACTGGATCGCATTCCTTAAGTGCCCGCGCCTTTGTGGTTTTTAGCAATGCCTCTTCTTCTCGACGGGATAGGGCATTCATAGAGTTCCAGGAAGGACGAGAATGGGATAGTATTGCCACGTATTTGTTAACAATACTGCAGAGCAAGTAA
>JASFDG010000669.1:0-10688 GCA_036937095.1 Phaeolepiota aurea
GAGGATGAAGGTGATGCTGAAGACGCAGATGATAGTGAAGACGAAGAGGAAGCGGCAGAAGGTCTAGGTGGTGTTGAGGATCTTCATTCCGACGATGAACGTCCTTCAAACCCACCACCGGTACCATCTGGTGATGATCCAGTTGCAGCGCAGCAGCCAAAATCACCGGATTTGGATGAGGCAGCGCGGGATCTTGCTGAACTGGGGTTATCAGATGTCTCGCCAGCCTATCTTTCAAGGTCGCCACCTGAATCTCGGTCCCCCTCGCCCCAACATGAGCCCACAAATATCAAATCGATAGTTTCATCTGACCTCTCTCGAACCCGCGCACAACAACAGCGCAAATACCACTCGAAGCGAGCAAGTCGACATGCAGGCCGGCCACAGGGTAGCAAGGCCAAACAAGATCAGAGAGTCAAAGTCGATACGAGCGGTGTATGGGAGTAATGTTATCCATTTAACTAGGCATATACATGCGCACGTGTTTCTAATTGTTTTGTGACGATTTGGGCCTCGTTCCACTGACAATGATAAATCTGGCGCCAGCATGGATATACCAATCCACCACATATCCAAAAAGTCGCCAACCCGAACCGCGAGATTTCATAAACTTGCTAAAACCAGGAAACACGTCTTTCGAAACGTCCTCCAACGTGATGTCCACGTATCCAATTCCTGACATTTCGTCAACATATCTTTCTGCTGTTTTAAGGTTGGCAGCGGGCATGAACCTGAAAAAGGACACGATTGAACGTGTTTTCCAGCCTCCAAGCGCATTTTGGGCAAAGCATATATCGGCGAGAGCAACCCTACCCCCAGGAGAAAGCTTGGCGTAAGATTGCTCCAGAAAGGCGCGTCGTGTTATAAAATGGTATGCGCAGTCGAGGGCGAGAACAGCCTCGAAATGTTCAGAGGATGTAGGGTGAAAAGGGTGACTCAAAGCCGCGCCATCTCTGTAGACAGCATCGCCAGCCGCAAAGCGAACTCGTACCGGGTATGAGCTGGCATTATCCTGTGCCAGAAACTTGTCCACCCGATTCTTGGTGCGCTCGTGGTGAATAGGTAGACTCGTGATGCCTGTTATGCTTGATGGGCGTGGAACGGCGGGGTCAGAAAGGAGGAGAAGGATAGACTCCCCCGTGCCATGCCCGACATCTGCAAATATTACACATTAGTCGGCAGCAAAGGGGAACTTAATGTGTAATATGGGACCTAACACTCTATCTCCAGGTTCCAAGCGTGCAGCGTCGAAAAGCTTGAGGGCCAGAGCTATAGCAGGGCGATATGTTATTTGACCAGAAAGGAAGCTGATTTTGTACCTCTGCTTGCTTCTGGAAAAACGTTGGTGCCCTTGTGTAGGTGAGTTAGCCGGGTGGGATGCTCTATCAAGTGCAGAAAGGTCAGACACCGACCTTCCAATAACCCATATTAAGCCACTCTGTTTTTGGAGGGGCATCGGGAGGGGTATCAGGTAGCTTGTTCAGAGAAAGGTGGAACAGGCCATAAGGATCTCTAGACTCGAACTTTACATTGAGGGCAAGAATGGAACCAATAAAGAGCAGAACGAAGGTAAAGGGGTAAAAGTAGTCTGAAGCAGAGGCTGTAGTAGTAGGGCTCTGTTGCATTCTGAGCAAAGTGATATTACATAGACTTTGTAACTTTGTTACACATGACCATCATGGTATCTCCCTCTATGCATCTCATCTTGGGTACATTGTATCTAGCATATGCTCGAGTATCCCATTTGGGGCTCCTCTCTCCCACTGTGTGTGTGTTCTTGGGCTCCTGATATCTATAGAACATGGCCGGGCTTCACAGAAGCCCACCCCCAATTCTGGCGACAACCGCAGGATGTCTTGGCTCCTCTTCACTACCAGGGTTATCAGAACACACAAAACCGTCAATGCCCCTGCAGCTGATGCTTATACCGTTCTCCACAACCCAGAACTTCTTTTGGGATTAAATCCCCTCGCAACCTCTGTTTCAGCCTACCCCGACCCGGCCATGTTCATAATTGTCGATCGTCTTCGCTTTGTCTTCACTGAGATGGATCAAAGCTACACCATCAAGTATACGCGCTTGGCCGATGGTGCTATTCATATGGCGGTCGATGCCGGATACGCCATGAAGTCGAGCAACGTGATACGATTAGTCCAGGAATCTGAACAAAGAACCACTATCGTCGAAGAGATCACTATGGAAGTGAGTATTTTCTGTTTGCGTAAAATCTGAAGGTTCTGAAAGGTATGCTGTTACCGATGCTGAAGTGTCTGTTTTTTTTTTGGCTCCTTATATCACCAGGACAATCCTGTCGTCGCATGAAATATTCCTGGATCGCCTGGCGACCATGATAGAGAACATTAGGTCGCCTAACTGATACCAGAACCATCTGGTCTGACCCTTCATTTATATTGCTTGGCCAGTGTGAACACTGACAATCCGACATTGAATTATAGTGTGGCCGCCATTTCACTCTATACCGATGTTGGCATGTTTCTCCAGCACTGTCGCTTTTAAAGCGCCGCGGACTATGCCCCTTGCGCATGTAAAGCGTTGATGTAGAGTAGCAATCCGTGTTACTTATAAAGATAATTGCGTTGCAAAGGGCTGTACTCCCACATGTGCGAATTGGTTCGACAGCGGCCATTAATAGTAGTACAAGAGTAATTACATGGTATCCAAAAATCGAACCGTTAATATCGTGCGTCTAGTACATGGAAATTCCAGTATCCAAAACAAATAGCTCTCCGCAGGTTAGGTCGCATTGCTTATCGCGACTCACCAGGGGGTTTTCCAGTCTTGGATGTCGTTGCCTTGGTCTCGACCTCAGTTTCATCGACCTCACCAATGCTTGATTCACCGATTAAGTATCGGAGAACATCACTTAAAGTAATAATGCCCAGTAGACGTCCCTTCTTACCACCCTTCCTCTCTTCCTCCTGCAAAGATAGATAGATATATAAATGCAGCAATTTGAAATATATTATGGCATACCTCGCCTTCCACCACAACAAGTCGATGTACTCGGCGTCGCTTGATTAGTTGCAGCAGGGTACCGAGCGAATCTGATGCCGTACAAATCACGACACCAGGAAAGTCTGGTGAGCGTTGATTGAGCGCTTCAGAAATTTTGAGGTCAAGGGACTGATATGCTCCCAGCCTGACAAGTGTCTATGTGCAAGCTCGTTAGCATCACTATGCAAATCTAGATGGCTACATACGATTACGTCAACCGTTTCATATAAATTGACAACCACCCCCTCTTCATTTACAATGGGAACAGCAGAGATGGCACGCTCAGAAAACATGTGGACGACATCAAAGACAGGGGTATCAAGGCTAGCAGTGGCTATTGGATGATATGGGTTTTGGCCTTCGGGTGCATCATAAGAGAATGGAGATGATACGTATGTGCCAATTCTGAGTTTCCGCAATGAGAGGTGAAGTTGCTGAATTTCTTTATGACACTGCAATAACCTTTGGAAATATTCATAATGTCCGAAGAGAGAATCTCACATTGATTGATATAAACTTCAATAGACGGTATTGAGTTAAAACAGACACAATGACCTCATGTCCTGTCTCAGTGTCATGATCAAGGAGTGGCAACCGCCTCGCGTGAGTTTGGATAAGACGTTGGGAACAATCATACAGAGTGCTGGTGGGAGGCTCGTGTAGAAGAGGTGGTTGCGCTACGCCTAATTCCCTTTCGATGTCTAGCGTAGAATGAATATCAGCTAAGCATAACATGATCGGTCGGATATTACCTCGTAGTGATTCGAGACGGAAGGTCTCAACGTCCGTTGCAGCATAGTCGTAGGAGGCCGTACGGTAATAGTATTGGATAAGGTGAATTATATCCAAAACCGTGAGCATGCCTGAAAACTTGGATCTTTCGCTATTCCAAAGGGGCGCTGACACAACACCTATGTCTATTGAGAAAGCTTATCCCCGTCCATCAGGGTGACGCACCGTTCAACAAAAGGCATTGGAGCGCTTTCTTGACATTTAGCTTTGTATCCAAGACGATAAGCCTAAAGCTGACGGGGAAGGCATCGTATGCGGTATGGACTTTGAGAAACGATCGGATAGCGTTCACAGCGGCGTCATGGGACTCTTGGGACGGATAAGGTGGAAGATGAGAGGGGGCACGACGGCGAACAGATCCTCTGCGCTTTGAAATCTTGGGGGATGTCTGGGGAGTCAATGAAGCCATTTGGTGGGAGGAGGAGGATGTAGCCAAAAAGCCAATTATTAATTGGGTGACTTATAATAATAATACATAATAAAGTAATTGTTTGCCGAGGACCGGCGCCGAAGATGGGATATGTCGGCATGCAGGTGGTTTACACCCATGTTCAGCCTCTTTTCCTCACAAATGAACATAGACTCCGCACATCCCTGGGGATCCTCCCATATCCTTATCTCTGCCCTCCGCTCTCTTAGGAATATGCTCACCGTCCCCCTCACAACTACAGACTATAACCATGACCCTCCAGAGTCCCCCACTCCGCCTCAGCAGCCAGATGCTCTCCTGGTCCTTTTGCCTCTGCTGATCGTCCTATCGACTTTTCTTTTTCTCCTCCTCATATTTCTCGTTTGTGTTCTCCTCATCCGCCGCCGACGTGGAATAGTGTTGCGGGACCACGATGGTCCAGTGGATATGAGTCGCGAAGAACTCATCGAAGGCGAGGGCGGTTTTGACGGCGTCGAATCTCGCTGGCTCGAGAGTGTCGACGAGGCTGAGCGCAGGTCCTATTTACGTGCAAAAGGTCGGTGTCGCAGTCTACTTGGGAATTTGCTCATTCATCCAACCAACTGCGCCTTTTTCTTAGAACACCAATTACAATATCCCCCCAATTCCATGCCAACAGACATAACACTTTCCCAATTCCTTTCAATACAAGAGAAAGGTGTTTCTGCCTGGTGTTTTGAACCAGATTATGAAACCGTCAACTCCCTTTTGGTCCATGCCCGAACTGAGATCACGTTCCTACCAGATCCTGCTTCTTCTTCATGTGTTCAATCGAATCTTCCCCTTCCCAAATTAAATGAAGTCTACTATTGGGAGGTCAAAATGTTCGATTTGCCAGATACCACCACAGTAGCCGTCGGGTTGGCGACAAAACCGTACCCGCCTTTCCGACTACCTGGCCTAAATAGATTCTCAGTGGCTTACCACTCTAACGGTGACAAATCCCACAACTACCCTTTCACTGCTACATCCTTTGGCCCCACCTTGAAGGAGGGCGACGTCTTGGGTGTAGGTTATCGCCCGCGAACTGGCACCGTTTTCTTCACACGCAATGGGCGAAAGATGGAGGATGCTTTCGTTGGCTTGAGCCGATGGAATTTATTCCCCACGATAGGCGCTGATGGTCCATGTAGTGTCCACGTCAACCTAGGACAGGCTGGATTTGTCTTCATTGAGGCCAATGTTAAGAAATGGGGTTTGGCACCGAGTGTTGGTACTCTCGCCCCACCTCCCGCCTATGGCAGCGAGCGCGGCAGTATCCTTCTTGATGTCGGTGGGCGTATCAGGACAAACCCGGATGGCACTCCTCAAAGCAGCCCTAGCGCCTCGTCGCCTGTGCCATCTCACCGATCACACAGGGCTCGACGTCCACGACAATCTTCAGGCGGTGCACCAATTGTTTCATCGCCATTGCGTGGTTCTGTTTTATCCGAATCTTCGTCGTTAACTCCTCCACCTCCAATTACGCCTATCGATGAAGTCCCAGAGGAGGGCCCCCTCCACGAAGGGGGTGATTTACCTCCTCGGGCTGCCTTTGATACATCAAATGCCAGAGGCACAAGTGTACGGGCCTTGGATGCTCGTAATAGATCTGGACATTCGTCCCCATCGTCTGCTAGATCCCTTTCCCCTGAGGCAGGTGCGAGAAACCCATTTACCATGCATCGACCGCAGCGTCACTCCCTCACTCATTTCGCCACCTCATTGTCAGAATCCGGATCAGAATTAACCATACAATTGCATCCTCCGCCTGATTCACCCTTGAGTCCCAACCCCAATCCACCAACTCCTCATGAACGTGACATTCACCTTCAGGCCATCCCTTCAAATCGAAGTCATCGTCGGTCAGAAAGTGGGGCTAGTCAATTGAGCGAGGAAGCGATTGATGACAGATTATCTTCCGATGGAGCATTATCACGACGCGACCCACCAGCTTACTCCCCTCTTGATGCATACACATACGCAGATGGGGTCCATATTGACCTTCCAGCTGAGGTCATTGCTGCTGCATTGGAAGGGAATGCTGTACCCCCAAGTGCCGTGGGTCAGGCCAACGCCTCAAGACCTGACAGGCGACGGACCAGAAGACGATGAGCAATTGAGAAGAGTTTTGGTAAGTCTTCACGCTCGTTCGACTTCGGACTGATATTCAACTTATTATCTAGTATTACAAGGAATATATTTGATCTGATGCGTTGTAGTAACCCGGCACTCTTACTAGAGATTGAGCCCCCTGACGTCCAGGGTCGAGCTTCTAATTCTATGTCCCCTTTGTTCACATATTTGTAAATTCATTCATTGATTCAGGAAGGCTGTAACATTTGAAGTGTGAATTATGACGACTATAAACATCGCCGACGAATTATAAGAGTTGGGCCAGGTAGATAAGCAAAGTGAGTCGTACAGAGCATGTTAAAGTAAACGTGTCGATGATATTCTATTTTACAGCTTCGATTTGCCTTAATATCTCTTTTCAGGAGGTCTGTGGTGTCGTTGCCCTGTTTCGCTTCTAGGTGTTCTTGCCTGTTCCTCCGGTTACTCCATGACTTGTTTACAATGCATTTATTACTCACCTCATAACGGATACCTTGTCCTTGTGGCTCTAACTCCCATGAGGCATCTGTTCTCCCTTTCCATTTGCTAGGTGTTGTCGCCATCTTGGGTGTTGGCAATGTAAATTGATCAACACCTGCCAATTGCATCTTCAACTCGGATGCATCAGATACAGCCATCATCTCCTGCTTTCTTGAGTCGGCCTCTGCAGGCTTCTCTCGCTGTTGACCGCAGCAGCCATGTTCTCTCATTATCATCCTGGGCCACTTTCCAAAATACATCCACAACCCAAGCACGAGAACCACCATTCCTATGACCATTCCAATCCCAATGTAGCGGTGGGGCCCTGGCCTATCATAGTTTGTTGGGGGATAGACACTTTGGCCGTCCTTTTCCGCTGGGTCTGTTCCGACAATGGCGAGTGAGATGTTGGCGCAAGAGTTTTGTTCTGACGGCGGACAGGCATCTCCCTCTGAACGAGCCTTCGGGATGAACATGGCGGTTGTGAGCGACGGGGAGGAAAGGGGTGTCAGGAGGTGAGGCCGAAGCTAATAAATAATAGTGTATAATGCTTCGGACTAACCGTATTGGTTTAGCATTCCATAGCGGCTGACGAGTTGTATCAGGGATTTGGTGATGGTTGCTTCTGTTCGGAAGTCAGATGCAACCGCACCTTCTAATTCTCGGCATACACGCGCTGATTGGCCTTTAAGGCGCTTCATAGGATGCTTTAGCACGCAGAATTCTATATCTCTCGCTCCACATTACATACAAATCATGATCTATGTACGGAATCATGGTGTTAGCCTTCTCGGGTCTCTGGGGAATAATGAAGCACGTCGAATGTTGTTGAGCTTCAAGAACAGCATTAACACTCGTTCCAAACCGATACCTCCCCCACCATGCGGCGCACACCCCATGCGGAATGCATCCACATAATCTTTCAAGGAGTCAGGGTCAACACCCTTACTGCGCATCAACTCGCACAGAAACGTAGGGTCGTGAACGCGTTGCGCTCCAGACAGAATCTCCTCTCCTCGCATGAAGAAGTCATATGAATTTGACAGGGCCTATACCATGGTGAGGGTCATCCAGATGATCATGAATCGAAAACATACAGGGTCATCGGGGTCTGGCATGGTGTAAAATGGACGAAGAGCCATAGGGAACTTGTCGATGATGAAATAGTCTGTGCCATATTTCTCTCTGACCAGTCTCCCAAGTTTCTTCTCGTTTTCAGTGCTGCAAAAAGACAGAAATCAATAAAAACCCCTGCGAATATTTGATGACACGAACTTGATATCGTCCAAATCCCCCCGTGGTACGCCTGACTCAACAAGCATATCAATTGCCTCTTTGAAGGTCAGCTTCAAAGTCCCCTCAGGACCCTCCCTCCATGTGAATTCCTCTGCTGGAAATTGCTTGCCCACTACCTCAATCTCTTTCTTGTACTTCTCCCGCAGACCGCGGAAGATGGACAAGAACAAGCCGTCGAGCATTTCCATCACCTCATGGTAGTGTTCTTCAATCGTCATTTCCAAATCAAGTCCCATGAATTCAGTAAGATGGCGATGAGTATTGGAATCCTCAGCGCGGAACACCGGTCCAATCTCATAGACTCGCTCAAAATCGGCAGCAATGACCATTTGCTTTGCTAATTGGGGTGATTGTGCCAGGAATGCGGCTCCTGTAAAACATCTTTCAAAGAAAATTCGACAGATGGGATGGATTGTAGTACCTTTAAAGTAGCTTACTTTGAATACGGATGCTCCAGACTCGGTCGCTGCACCCTGAAGCTTGGGGCTATGAATTTCAATAAACCTATTCGCACTTAAATATTCGCGGAATAGGTCCCCAATGGCGGCTTGTAAATTGAAGATTGCGTGATTAGTTTGGGTCTGCGGAAAGCAAAATCAGAGTGCTAGTCATTTCTGTACGAGTTAGTATTTACGCGGAGATCAACGACTCTGTTGTTAAGTCTCGTTTCGAGGAGAACGCGATTAAACTGCACGTCAGCCGATTCCTTGGCATTCTCTGGTCTGTTAGCATCCTCGACAGAGAATGGTAGTCGGCCATCAATGTCAGAAATTAGATGGATCTGTAAGAACATCAATGAGGACTGCTAGTAGGATGGGAGGTACTGAACACCTGCCTGTGAGACATGTACTTCCACATTATCTACTGAGGCACTTTTGATCTGTTCTTGTGTCTTCCGCACAACCCCCTCCACAAGAACGATACTCTCGTCAGCTAGGCTAGCGGCCCATTTTACCATTTGTTTAGAGACTTTGTCGGTATTCACGATTAAAAGTGCCTGGACAGAGTCGGTCTTTTGTCGAAGATTGAGGAAAACCATTTTATTGCCCTGCGCACGCGATGTCTGCACCCGGGCTCTGAATAGAACTACTTCGCCATCACGGGAAGAGAGGGATGCAATATCGACCCGAGGTCGACGCGGTCGGCTCTGTGATTGATTTAAAGGTAGGGCACCATAGAATTCTTTTGCACAATCCTAGGGTCCCAAAGGTTTAATATGATTCTGTGATGAACGATAACGGCTACATACAACTTCCGAGGCGGCTTTCTGCTGGGCGAGGACTTGCTGCTCCGCTGCCTTTTCAGCCGCTTTCCTTTGTTTCTCTAAAGCTTTAGCGCGCTTTTTCAACTCGCTCTTTGATGGCTCAGATTCGGTCGATCTTGCATACATCATTAAGATGAGGTTTGAAGGGGAAAGATCTGGATACAAACCTATCCTGGGGGGGAGCTGAAGGTTGTGTGTCTGCCATTGGTAGTGTGCACAAGCGGACGGAAGAATTTTATCACGGTAAGATCAAGTCAATGAATTTTATCGAGGTCAGATCGAGTCAAAGGTGATTATCTCTGACATCATTAATATTATATTTGACCCTAACCTAACATTTGGGCTCCGGAAAGAACCGCCGGAGAGGAAAGTTTGGGCCAATAGAGGCCGCACTAGCGCCGAATACCGGCAGGAACGAAAAGGATATATCTGATTTATAAAATGGTACAGAGTTCCCAACCGCTTTCTTCTCTTCTTTTTTCTTGTCCGTCCCGGAATGCTTGTAAATACTATCGTGCGTCGTGCTGCAGGCATTCACTCCCAGGCACTGCGTTCTGTCTCCGCTTGGGCTGCTGTCCCCGCAGGACCTCCTGACCCCATTCTCGGTATTGTTCAACATAATATTTCCTGCGATTTTCCAACTAGTGTATTGGGCTTCCAGGTGTAACAGAAGCCTTCAAAGCAGATCAGGACCCACGCAAGATCAACCTGGGTGTTGGTGCCTATCGAGATGAGAATGGAAAACCCTACATTCTGGATAGCGTGACGAAGGTATGTTTATTTCCCTTGCGCCGTCTTCGTAAGGTTAAAACAATACAAAAAAGGCCGAGGTAATCTTAACTCAATTGAAACCCGACAAAGAATATCTCCCCATCACCGGCCTTGCTGAATTTACCAAGAAAGCCGCATTGTTGGCTTATGGTGCTGACAGCATGCCTTTGCAACAGGGCGCGGTAAGTCTCGTGCAGCTTCACAGCTTTCATGACGACCTCATCATGAACAGATTTCTATCGCGCAATCAATTTCTGGCACAGGTGCGCTCCGAATTGGAGCCGCGTTCCTTGCTCGCCACTACCCGCACTCAAAGGTTGTCTACCTCCCTGTTCCGTCGTGGGGGAATCACACCCCTATCTTCAATGATTCCGGGCTCGAGGTCCGGGGGTACAGATATTTCGACAAGAAAACCATCGGGCTTGACTTTGAAGGTCTCAAAGCAGATTTGAAGGTGGGTTTACGTCCTTATAATACCGATGTAAATGTATAATTCAGTTTTTAGGCTGCACCAGAGGGTGCAATCGT
>JASFDG010000671.1:0-10665 GCA_036937095.1 Phaeolepiota aurea
TAAGATCTAAGTGCCCAAATCACCTTCCAAATCACCATTTATCCTCAAAACATTTATTGGTGGAACAAACGCAACAAATTATCTTATCAAGCTCTGGCCATGTCAAGGCCCGGGTCGGGGCTTCAAAGATTGCCCTTCGTTACGACTCAAGGCACCCCCAATCACATTTCGAGGTTACTCTGCCTCTCATCGCCAAGAGCGTGTTATTTTTTAATTTAAAAAAAAGTGCTAGCCCGTTGTCGACATGTTCCGACTTCGAAGCCACTGGCATCGTGATGCACTGGCAGATATAGTACATGGGAACTACAGTGTCAGTATAAATATGAGGTCGCTATGTCTGTGGTTCTCTTTATATATTTCAAGAAGGCAGGCACAATAATTACTACTATTCATTTCCGAACGTGACCTGGTTCGGAAGGTGGAGAGCCCACGCTTACTGATCTATGTCTATTCCATTGGTAATTGGTAATGATTATTAGCTAACTACAAACTCAACATGGGCGAGTCATGTGCCACCATTCCCTCATCCATCCTTCCATCCTTCCATCAACGAACGCGTTCATTGACCGTGACCTCAACATTCCCGGTCCCGCCATCAAATTTCATTCCAGAAACACCTTTGTCGATGCCACAACTGGGAATGCCTGTCATCCTATCACCAGTTTTGGTGAAGATTTATATATTCAATGCCAAGGCCGACTACGTATTCGTTCCAAGCTCTCTCGCCGTTGCATGGTCCACTGGCGTGTAGGCCACACGTATAGCTTTTGATGGCAGTATCATAGAAAACGGGGACAAGCCTTCCAAGGTTAGCTGGCAATGTCCCCAGCTCACCGAACATGACTACAGAAGTTGGAGGTTGCGGTCCTGTGTATGTGTAAGAGGTGATAGTGACTGAAATCTCATCTCTTCAGCGGTAATTTTTGAAGGTATGCCGCCACTTTGAGCGTGGTACCGTCACCAGTCGCGGTTGTATCCGGCCCCTTTCACGCCCGCTTAGCGCCCAGTTTTATTTGACCACCACTCTATCGCCAATATTGAGTTCGACAAAGTAAGCGCCGAGCAAATCTGGCATGAGCCTCATGATGCTGCGTATTTCATCCTTCGTTTCAACACTCACGGCCAGTGCTTCGGCTTTTCACTCAACGCTCCAGGATGTCTACGATCGATGGTCAGTTCTTGAGATATGCCATCCATTCGATTCTGCTAAATGTTCTAAACTCCTTCCTGCTTAGAAAACGTGGAAAACGCGTGCCCCCCGCCTCACCTTCTCCCAGATGACCAATCAGCTTTGTCTGCTGAGCCATGTGGCTGCTGCGAACGATCCCTCGCCGATATTCCTGACTTACGGCTCAAGATCTTGTACTACATGGCCACAAATGGCGCGCCATGGAAAGAGCCCTCTGAATGGAGTGTCCCCTTGAAGCTCAATATGATGTACCGCGGCAATCCGGAGCTGTTTACGTTCTGCGTGCAGATTGCGTTGGTCGTCTTCTGCTACGCGTTCTACTGTGTTGCGTGCGTGGTTGGTGTGGGCGTCGGATGGGTGCTTGGATGGGTGAGGTGGGCGGTATACGAATCCATTCGCATGGAGCTGTTCCTGCTGGGTCGGGCGCTGTGGTGGGGCGGGGCGTTGGTCCTGTGGTCCCTGGCCATGTACGGAGTTCAGCTCTTCGTCCAGTGGGTATTTTCCAAGCTGGGGATGTATGCCAAGCGTCGCCGCGATGATCTGTACAAAGGGTATGTCCCGAGTTGAGCCTCTATGTTTTACTCGAGACTAATCAACACACTGCTAGCTAGGCTTGTTGGTGTTGAGGACAACTATGCAGAAGAAAATGCGGACTAGGATGCAGGTATAGGTTGACCTAAGTTTCGTTTATTTGTAATCCCAGAAATTGCGCGAGCAGCTTGTAATCTCGGAAACAATTGTCTTCCTTGAGCGTGCCACTGCGTACCTCGAAGACGCATATAACCAAGGAGCATGCTAACGGTACCCGTGCGCGTAGTACCTTGGACCTTGATACAGGCAACCAGGGCCACCAATCATTCTCTCCTTGATGGCTCATGGCCTCAAGGCTCAACAGGCTTCGCAGGTCTCTGCGCCTATGTGGCCCTCTTCAGCAAAATTTGAACCGGAGAACACCAAGCCCTAACTGACAAGGCCGAAACGACCTAAACTTTATTCTTGGTTCTTCTCGGGCGCATTTAGGTCTTGGCGCCTTTGAATTGGACTCATCTCCATATACAAATTACAGGCTGGATGAACGACTGGAACTTGAAATCGAAAGGTGGTGGAGAACGTCAAAGTGCATATCCGGAAGGACGAAATTTAACCTTCGCTTTGATGTACACTCGCTGCCACTCCCTAGCTCTGGGCAACAAGCACCACCTCACATACCTCAGAACACTGGTCACTGCACCCTATCAGAGTTGGCAAGTTGTGTGCGATTTGCACCAACATTCCAAGGTACAATTGAAATGCGCCACTCTCCGTTCTATTGAAAATTTCCGAAATTTTGGGGTTTTATCTGGCCTACTTGGGCCATTGAATTGATCAGCCAGAAGCCGTGCAACCAGAGTTGCCAGTATGTGTGCGACCCTTGAGCCCGGATACCCACGGTGAAATGGATCTGCCAGTTTGACGGGATGCTTTTGAACACCGAATAGTTGGAGTCGACGTCTCCTCTTCCCTTCTCACCTCAACTATGGCAGATACAGAGGTTCTCTTCACTTTCCTGCACAATATCAGAGTTACCAACAGTTTTGGAGGTATGTGTGCCCCGTGACTGTGTTCTGCTTCTGGGCCGCTGATTAAAGGTCATGCAGTCATGTCACTAACGCTTGTCCTGTACGTCCATCTCGCTTTTTGGGTGCTAAAGTAGTGCCCTAACTACTCCCTTCCAGATACGAATATGCACTCACCTTCAATACCGAGCTCAAATACATTTGGAGGTGTCCTATATCCCTCACAAGCTTTCTTTATGTGAGACTTGCACTTTAATTACATCGAAATGCGTCGTCCAGACTCATCCCATGTATATGATCTAGGTTCTTGTCAGTTCCATATAGTTTTGCATCGTTTTTACAAACCCTCTCAACGGCCATAGATCCGATGGTTTACTGTGATTTACTGCATGTATGTATCCCATCTTCATACTTACAACACATGAACTCATATACGCAAAGATTGAATGTCTACGGTACGCTAGCGCTTCAGATGCGAATGCGTATTAGTGTGATAGCCTAATTGGTCTCTACCATTCTCTAACAGTGCTGGTGACGCCCTTCGAAAAATCATCTGTACGTGTAATCTTGAACGGCTCATTACACCCTGAAAACTCATTCCGTACCCTAGAGGTGTGAATCCATTGTTTCGCAGCTGTGAATCACATCATTGACCTACTTGTAATTCAGTTGCCGGACGATTGTACGGGTATGTTACTTCGATTCCTATCCGCTCCACTCACGTTGATACTTCACTTTCTTCCACAGATACAGAACACTTTAATTGCCGTCGTTATCACAGCAGCAGATCTGATACTAGCGATGCGGTATGCAGACTACCCCCCCTGACATATCCAAGGTGTAATCTGACCGTCGAGCTTGCAGGGTATGGATTATATGGAATAAGAACATGATGATATTATACTTCCTAATTTTCGCTAGTATCGGTATGTCACGTCGAAAGCTCGTTTATTCGCCTCATCTCATCTACTATTTCAAGGCCAAAGCATAACTTCGTGCGCACCCTCGCTTCCTCATCTGTATGATCGCACTGATGGATTCACGCAGGATGGTTATAATCAATATTTTTGTTGTCAAAAACCCAAGTAAGCACACCATGCCGAGTCGTAGCAACTACTGACTATCTTGATTAGACTATATTTCCATGGGGTATATTATTTCCGCTGTGTAATGGACTGTACCTCACTTGTACGCACTAGAGACCTGATTCCCGGCTGTTATATCACGCTATGTGAGTTATTACCCCTACCAATACGAATCGTCTGACACAGGGTGAACCACGCAGCGCAACCATTGCATTTATCAGTCAAACTGTGCACTTTACCCAACATGATAACGGTCAGCCGGCATCACGCTCGCACTATATCTACATACCTCTCTGACCGCGTCACTCAACCCGCATCAGGCTACGATAATGTGTTTCCTCTCGACATATCGGTGTCTGACGTCCTTCCACCCAGGAAGTTGGCGTATAATGCACATCACGCGACGGTTTCTGCGCGATGGCGTGTTCTGGTTTATTGGGGTATTCAGTGAGTTTTTATTTTGGCTTTGCGCTAGCCGATGGTTCTGACACAGGTCATTGCTGGCAGCGTTTTTAACCGCGCAGGTCATCCTGTCGAGCTCGGCTCCCTCACTTGGAAATGTGCTATCGGCGTGCGTAAACATTCCCACTACTTTAATTCGCCAGGGTAAGGACTGATGCTTCGCCGTTCGATATTTCCCAGACCATACCTTGTGTAAGTGAGACATTGCCCCTCCGCTGTGCTTCCCGCTTATGGTTTTTTTTTTGTTTTTTTGAGTAGTGTCTACTTCATCGCATCATCGCGGGTTCTGATCAGCATGAAGATGACCGCTCTGAGATCCAGTCTACACCAGACTGAGAGCTCGGCAATGGAGCTATCGGCGTTGCGGTTTGACTAGCCTTGATGTGGGAGCTGTGCATGCGATGTTCAACAAGTTGTCGTGTTGAGCACGAGAGGAATCGGTGCGCCGCCCCGCGCTGGTTCGTCACCAAAGTACACTACCTGTAGGCGGCCTCGGCATAAAGTCTGTACATCAGTAAAATCAGATTTTGTTCATACCCCACCATAAAACAAGCAAAGAATTGCATAGTGTTCTACAGCATGTATAGTAAGCATACGTGGCTACATAGTGCTCTTTAGTACCATGTAGCACTGGAGTGAGCTGTGGAGCTCCAAAGCCCATTCTCTGCTGCATAACAGGACTTTAGATAGCCATAGACTATAGCGTGATAGGCAAAATCATCAAGTTTATTGCTTCGCTAAGCAAGCCCATCAACTACCTTTTGCCAGTGCTCATAAGCAGGAAGAAGGGAACCTGGGCATGTGCTTTGAAGGCTTCGATTCTCCTTTTATAATGTGTTCTTTGCAACGTTTCATGATACACGTTCGTCCGACAATGTGATGGATGAGTGTTAAGTCTATTTTTAAATGTTTATATAATCGCTAAATGGGGAAACCTGAAAACATATGCGTCCCCAAATTTGTCGAGAGAAATATAGATATGACTTGTTCTCTTCTCTCATGTCAAAGCTCTTCCGCCTTGTATTTTCGCGGAGAACTGTAGCGTATGTTTCTGGAGGCACGCTACTGTCTGCAGGAGGAGGGTACTGGTATCTCAATTCTGGCCCCGCGTATCCATTGTCAACCAAGGAAACCCGCAGGCCACCCCCGCCATGGACACCGCCATCGCGCAGCGAGATGCTCAGCAAACTGAAAGCGTCTGGTGCGATCAAGACGACGGGCGAACCAGGCGAGGAATTCGACCTGCTTGTTGTTGGTGGAGGCGCGACAGGGGCCGGGGTAGCGGTTGATGCTGCCAGCCGTGGGCTCAAAGTGGCCCTCGTTGAAAGGGATGACTTCAGCTCAGGTCTGTTTTATGTCAAATGAGGCTTGATGTATGTCAAAAGGTTACCCCCTGTTGCAGGAACCTCGTCCAAATCTACCAAACTTGTGCATGGTGGCGTCCGATATCTTCAAAAGGCTGTTTTCGAGCTTGATTATGATCAGTACAAGCTCGTGCGGGAAGCACTGCATGAGCGACGGATATTCCTTCAGACCGCCCCTTATCTCTCTGCCATGTTACCTATCATGCTGCCCATTTACAAGTAACCCTTCTGTCTATCTTTCGTCATTTCGCATCAGCTAAATTATATCAGGTATTGGCAGGTTCCGTATTACCTGGCTGGATGCAAGCTCTACGATATTCTTGCTGGAAAGGAGAATATGGAGTCATCGTATGTGATGAGCAAAGGAAAGGCACTCGAAACCTTCCCTATGTTGAAGAGTGATGGTCTAGTTGGTGCCGTTGTATATTATGACGGTGAGTTCTCATGTTCCAAGCCAATATTCATCTTACTGACCTTCCCCCATTCAGGCCAACATAATGACTCAAGGATGAACATTGCCCTCATTATGAGCGCTGTCAAACACGGCGCGACTGTCGCGAATTATTGCGAAGTGACCCAACTCCACAAGGAATCACGAAGCGGCAAGATCACAGGGGCTCGCGTTCGCGATGCTCTCACCGGAGACGAATGGGACGTTCGCGCCAAGGGTGTTATCAATGCCACCGGCCCTTTCTCTGACACCCTCCTCGCACTCGATGATCCCTCACGCACTCCAATCGTACAACCGTCTTCTGGTGTCCACATCACACTCCCGGATTATTACTCGCCCCGCACGATGGGTCTCCTTGACCCATCCACCTCGGACGGCCGCGTCATTTTCTTCCTCCCCTGGCAAGGCAGCACCATTGCAGGCACAACCGATACCCCCGCCGACGTTGAACGGGACCCGCATGCGGCCGAGGAGGATATCCGGTGGCTCCTGGATGAAATCCGCAACTACCTCTCCCCTGATATCAAGGTACGGCGGGGTGACGTGTTGAGTGCGTGGAGCGGGCTGCGACCGTTGGTGCGGGACCCTACGGCGGGCAGCACGGAGGGGTTGGTTCGGAATCATATGATCTATGTCAGCGAGAGCGGCCTGCTGACGATCGCGGGAGGGAAGTGGACCACATACCGTGCGATGGCGGAGGAGACGGTGGATAAAGCCATTGATGTGTTTGGGCTGCAGGACCGTTTAACATCGAAAGGGTGTGTTACAGAGACGTTGAGGCTGGTTGGCAGTGAGGGATGGAGCCGGAATATGTTTATCGGTCTAATTCAAACTGTAAGATGTTTCCTTCACATCTCGTTGTTGCTGGTATTGATGAGTTTCCCTTTAGTATGGTCTTGATACCGACGTCGCCAAACATCTATCAGAGAACTACGGCGATCGCGCATGGACTGTGTGCTCGCTCGCTGAGCCAACCGGCGAAAACTGGCCTCTTCATGGAAAACGTCTTTCATCCGAGTTACCATGTATGTTTCCCTTTCAATCTACCTTCTCCCCTGATTCCATCCACGTATGATCCAGTCATCGAAGCCGAGGTACGATATGCCGTGCGCCACGAGTATGCAGAAACCGCAATCGACATCCTCGCGCGGCGAACGCGTCTCTCATTCCTCAACGCCCGCGCAGCACTCGATGCGCTCCCCCGTGTCGCAGAGATCATGGCCGAAGAGCTGGGATGGACGAATGCAGAGCGGGAGAGACAGGTGACGCGCTGCGCCGCGTTCCTCGCGAGCATGGGGCTCGAGCCGAGCGTGATCAAGGCGTATGAGGAGATGAGGGAGGGCGAGAAGGCTATGGGCCTTGGGCGGGTGGGTGGTGCGATGCTCAGCGCGGTCGGGCTGGGCGCTTCGAGGAGTGAGAGTGAGGTGGTTGGGAAGGATTACGGGGGCCGAGCCAAGTTTGAGGCGGGAGAGGTTGCTGCGCTGACGAGCGCGTTTTCTGCACGTGTTGCTGCTGTTGCTGCTGCTTCGGGTACGCCGGTGGTGGATGGTGTTGAGGATGGCGCGAAGGTCGTAAAGATGGGGGATGTGCTGGACATCGTGCGGGGCCTGCCTGGCTTTGTGGGTGTGACGAAGAAGGACTACGAGTATGTCATTCGTGAAGCGGGGCTTGGTGCTCCGCATCAGATGGTCACCCTTGATGAGTTCATCGAGGTCGGTTTCTTCCTGTCTCTTACCGCAGATTCCTGATCATGGATCCTAGATCTGTGGCAACTTGAAGGACATATCGTTCACACCCCCGCCCATTGTGCTGCAAAGGAAGCGGAACGTTATTCCTGTGGAGAAGAGCGGAGGCGGCGTGTAATCGCCATGAGGAGAATGTCACATTCATTCTGAGACGCTGATGGTGGCGATAGTGATTTGCGCTTCGCGACACCGTCCGATTATTGACCTTTTAGATAGACTGGCCGTTCGCATTGCCTTCTCAGCTAGAGTTTAGAATGGAACCAGAATTTTAATAGGACGTTGTGCACAATACTCCCTTTGCGACGATTCGGCGTTGGGAACCTCATTCTTTTGGAAATCTCACTTCATGCCCTTTGCCAACGGATACCAGCATTATATTTGCCTCCGTCTGTGGCGGCCTTGCGCCAGAAGTCTCGTTCAAAAGTATCCCCGCTGAGTACTGAACACTCCCATGACCATAGGTATGTTGCCGCCCTCGTCATATGGCAAACCTTTCATCAAAAACAGCGCGTTATTTTCTGATTGCTGATCACTCCCTTTGGGATTCTGCTGTCTGCGTTACCCTCATTCGAATCAATTAGCTCGACATCTTGCTTGTGCCCTCAGTGATGTTCAAGCTACTGACTAGTTACAGAAGTCACCAAGGTCAGACGACTATGGGAGCCACTAACCGCAAGGTGACCATGACCTTCGCCAAACATATGCATCAGAAAGGGTTTGTACGTTATTTTATTGCTATATGTAATGCTTCACGAGGCACAATACAACTCAGTGTTGGCACTGCTGGACAGCAGCCAGTGACTGCGTTATGTTACCGTATGCACTTGGTCTGGTCATTGACTGACAGTCAAGGCGGAATTGACTTGAAACCCGTGAGCAATTATATGTCCGTGTCGTAAGGCACTCAGTTGCCTGCCTGCCATTTGCGTCGGTTGTTGCCATTTGACATAGATTGCATCTCACGATCGTCGAAAAACATTCAGGCTTGCACTCAGTCCACCCAGATAAGATATTGCCCTTCATGCTCCAGACTCCCAGGCCGACGGGGAATTAACGACGGCCCTGACGAAAACGGACCTGTCAAAACTATATGAAGCAGGATTTTTTTTTCTCAAGGAAAGGCCGATGCGCCAAGCACCTTGGTGGAATCCTCTCAGTGCTTTTCTCAAACACCCCCCCCAATCCCCTTTGTCAACCTCGGAGTCTCGTGGTTCTGCCCCTTCGAAATCATGGTCTCGGAATTGGGTTCAACGACAGGTATCACCTTCGAAAGCATCATGAAGGGCATTCCTCTAGTGCTCATCGTCGCGGGCGCCGCCTGGGTATGGCTCGCTCGCGCGCTGTTCCGCAAGACTGGGACGCGGTTCCCTGTTCCTCCTGGCCCACGACCGTGGCCTATTGTCGGCAATGTGTTTGATATGACTTCGCAAGAGCTTTGGAAACGCGTAAGGCATTGGGCACATGATTTTGGTACGCTCGTCTGGTAAATGATTCAATTTGGTGCTCATCCCTCTTCATGCAGGAGACTTGTGTTATCTTCAGTTCCCGGGCCAAGGCGTGCTCTTTTTGAACAGCTCCGAGGCCGCAACAGACCTTTTGGATACTAGGGGTGCCATCTATTCTGATAAGCTCCAAATGTACATGATTGGAGAGCTGTACGTTTAGCTTATCTTCACGCCCTTTCCTTGTCATGTCATCCTAATATTGTATTAGGTGCGGCTGTCGCGAGATGTTACCTTTTATGAACTATGGCGAGTCATTCAAGCGGCGTCGCGTATTCATGAGACAAACCCTCGGTCCACAAAGCGTCCCAAACTACCACCCCCTCATAGCCGCCGAGACGCGTTCTTTCATCCAAACTATGCTCCAAGACTCGTCGCAATACCGCCGTCATCTGCGCAAGTACGCCGGTGGATCTGCACTCTCCTTTGTGTATGGCTACCTCCCCGCGTCGTCCACGGACGAGTTCCTCCTTGTTGCGGAGGACTGTATGGACCTGCTCGCCAACCAGATCGCTTCGGGTACGATGATTTGGCCCGTGGATATAATACCCGCGCTGAACTATCTGCCAACGTGGTTCCCTGGCGCGGGGTTCAAGACGAAGGCTGCTGGCTGGAAGGTGAAGATGAATAGATTTGCAGACGGGCCGTATGAGCATGCTCGTGCTAGCTGGGTGGGTGCTGCAAATGCACGCTTACGAGTTGCTCACCCCATGTTATTCCTTAGGAGGCAGGAACAATATTGCCTTCGTTTTGTTCCGCACTCTTCGATTCAACCAAGCTCACGGAGGAGCAACACCATGATATCAAATGGACGGCCAATTCTATGTACTCAGCAAGCATGGATAATGTAAATCGTTCTGCCTTCCCTCATGTTTTCGCAATTACCTATGTCTGCCGTCTAGACGATCTCGACCATCTCCCATTGCATTCTCGCAATGATCCAGTATCCAGATGTGTTCAAGCGTGCTCGCAAGGATATCGACGAGGTTGTTGGACGTGGGCGGTTGCCTACATTCACTGATAGGCCTGCATTGCCCTTTCGTCAGTATTAGCTTTTGATGGACTCGCTTTGTGCTAAACTTTAGCTCTACAGTCGAATGTATCATGAGTGAGGTATGGCGTTGGGGTTGTCCTGTACCGCTTGGTAGGTCACTTGTGGCCCATTGTCTTCTATTACTTACAAACATCTGTACTTACCTAGCCCTTCCTCATCAACTGAGGGAGAATGATACCTATCGTAACTATGCGATACCCAAAGGGACAATAGTAAGCATTACCTCCCTCTTGGATATGCGACTGCAGCCTGACGCC